>LRSR01001029.1:0-16067 GCA_001579985.1 Hypsibius dujardini
CCGTTGCAGAGCCGCGGCCTCAAGTCCCGATTCCGGTGGATTGCGCTCATCGTCCGCGGAATTAATCGCCAAAACTGGCACTGTGATCCGTTCCAGTCCGTTTCCCGCTGACGGATTGTAGTCCTTGGACGAGGTCCACTGGTACGCCCAATCGTTGGCGTCCGCTGGGCCGGCTCCCGCCAGTCGAGCGTCCACCAATTTATCCGCCAGCTCGCTCGTGGGCGCCATGGCCTGCCAGGCCAGGGTTCCTCCACTGGTGGCAATACCGAAGAAGACGTTGGCCAGCTTCAGCGACGGCGGCTGGACAGTGTAATTGCCTCCCATGTAGGCTGGGTCTTGAATAACCATTTCTACCTGCATGCGCCGCAACATCCAATTGCGACTGGCCTATAGCAAACAGAGAGCATGCCTTAATTTTCCATTTCATCTGAAATTGTGGTTGCCTGTCAGTCAGATAGGTAGTCATCATGTTTATCTGTCTGTGTGTATGTGTATCTGTATCTGTCCGCCTATCAGTTTTTGTGTCTGTCTGTCTGTTCATCTTTCTGTCTATCTGTCTGTCTGCTTGTCTGCCTGCCTGCCTGTTTATCTATCTGTCTGTCAGCCCGTCTCTCTGTTCGTCTGTCTGTCTGACTGTCTGCCTATCTGTCTGTTTGCCCGTTTGTCTGCTCGTCTCTCTGTCTGTCTGACTGTCTGTCTGTCTGTTTATATTTTTGTGCCTGTCTGGATGTCTGGGTGCTGGCGTACTTGTGTATCTGTTTGCTTGTCTGTCTGCATATTTATCTGTTTGTATGTCTGCCTATCTGCCTTCTGTGTGGGACTGACCATTGCGGTTGGCTGGGATGCTTGAGGAACCAATGCATCCATAGTGTCGGGAAACGTGACGCCCCATAGCCAAGTGTGCATGCCGCCTGTATAAAATGCAACAAATAAACCTTAAACTTGACCATCAGTTAGAAGTTAATGGGCGTGGTTTGGTTGGTTAATGTTAGGCATACCCATGGAGTTCCCGAGGATGAGGCGTAAGTGCTTGATACCAAGACCCTCGGTGACCAGCAAATGTTGTGCATTAACCATGTCTAGGTAATTGTATCGCGGAAACGATGTTCGCAGTCCGTCAGATGGTTTTGATGAGCCGCCACAGCCTAAGCCGTCCGGCATGATAATGAAGTAAGTTTCCGCGTCGAGAGGTTGACCGGGGCCGAACAGCAGATCGGCGAAGGTAGCACTAAGAAAGTTTTTACCGCTCCCGTAAGTTCCATGAAGCAGCAGCACGGGTAGACCGCTGGATTTACCGACTGTGGTGTAGTGGATCCGCAGACTGGGAAAGACTTCCCCGGTGTGGAAAACGAAATCGTGGGCGATCCAGTCGGCTTCCACGGGGGTTGGATAACCGGCGTTTGCCATGTCACTGAGGACGGCTAGGAAGATGGGGAATGCCAAAACACCATTAAGAATCGGTCCAAAGATCTACGAAAAGATATCAAGCGTGTATTTAGTTTTTTGCTTCATGAAAAGGAAAGAATTCCAAGAAAAGGAACTGGACGTGCGGGGTTGGACTGTTGGAAACAAAAACTGGCGAGTGGGAGTTTCGGGCCGTTTAACCCTCCTCGGTACAACTTGGTGTTGTTACCTTGATGTTTCCCATCTAGAGGAAAATCGCTCTGCAAGCTCGGATGTTCTCCGCCTCTCCTTCGTCCAAAAAGTTGAAACGAACGATCGATTTTGCGAAAAAATAGGCTAATAAAACGACACTAACAACCTGTAGTGCTCGGTAAAAGATTATGCGATCTTAACGACAATCTGATGGCATGGCCATAGGCAATGCTGATACAGTAATCGCTGCACATAAGCGAACTTTGAATACCCTCAGTGTATCTGTAGACACAATAATATCTGTATACACAATAATATTGATTTCGGAAATAGGCTAATGGAAATGACTTCAACAATTGTAAAGACGGCGACCCCTTCAAGCAGATAACACATCTCATCGACAATCCTATGGCCATTGGCCAGGCTACGGTATACTATACAGTATTTCACTATATACTAAGGCTATTCAAAGTTCGCTTATTTGGCAGCGTTTATTTCGCTATTTCAAACTCGCTAATCTCCCTGGTTTTGAAGATAAGCGAGAAAAGCAGCCAAGGAGCTGCTTTTCTCGCTTATCTTCAAAACCAGGGAGATCTGCTCGCTAATTTTGTGCATCTGCCTTATTCGTGATCCATGTGAGTTGAGGTTAGCGAAGGAGACACAGCTTCAGGTAAGCCAGGGGGCGTGTCCTTGTATCACCGTTGCAAGGGCGTGCAAAACCAGGGAGATAAGCGAGTTTGAATTAGCGAATTAACGAACTTTGAATACCCTTAGTATAAAGTACGCCAGTATTCAGGACGGTGTTCAGTACGCCAGTATACAGTACTTCACTTTACAGTATAAGGTACTTCAGTAATGAAACAATGTTACTGCGCTGACGGGACAGTAGGATGAGAAACTGATTGACTCAACCGAATGTTCAGCACGCTTTATTTTCCATATCCTCTTACTGTATTTTTGAACTTCGTTTTACAGAAATGGGCATAAAAATGGAACCCACATGTACAATAGGCAAAAGAAGAGGAACCACAAAAGTAAGGTTTTCTATGTGATTGGACTCTTACCTAAAAAGAAACTATTAAAATAAAACTCAAAACCGTCATGCCAATTAAGCCCGTCAAGGTAAAATTCTCTCTCTCTCGCCCTCTCTCTCTTGAATCACCTAGTCACACAGACAGTTCCATGTCAAAAAGTGGACCGCAAATGAAGAATAATCACTCAGTGAGAGAAAACACGGCAGGAATTTCGTTCAGCTGCATCAATCTGACACACGACCCCGAACGGGAAAATTAAATTAAATTAAAACTACGATCCTGGTCCAGCACACACAGCGAGTGCGTGTTTGGGTGCCGAAGAGAAGATATGCCGAGACACGATGGTGGTTTAGAAATCCTCCTCTTCGTCGGACACTTCCCCGTCCTCACTGATGCTGGCCGGCTTCATACGTTTAATCAGCAGATTCGAGTCGTGCACTTCCCCGTTGGCGATGGCCTGACATGCCTTCATCAGGTCGTAATTGATCTTCTCGCTCACCACTGAGTCGTGCTTGTATTCGGGGTGCTTCTCCACAAAGTTTCGCAACCAGGTGGCGGTGGTCTGGAGGTCGCCCGACGCTTTCTTCCGGATAAAACGCAGGTACGTGAGGAGGGTACAGCTGGTGTCCACGTCCAGATCCACATCCTTCAGGTAGTCCTTGATCAGGGGGATCAAACCGGGGAATTCGCCCTCTTTCCCGTTGAAGATTTCGTCGATGGACATTTTCGTGTACTCATTCTTGGAGGGCTTGGCGCACTTCTGATACGAGGCGGCGCTGTTGACGTTTTCTAGGAAGACAGCGAGGCATCGTTAGGCAGGAATAGCACGCTGGAAGACATTATCCACATGCAAACACTCTGGTGGTGGGGAGGGGGACAGGCAAGCAAATACGAAACACGCACGGGGAAGCAGGCAAGTAGGCAGGCAGACAAGTAGGCAGGCAGACAAGTAGGCAGGCAGGTAGGCAGGCAGACAAGTAGGCAGGTAGACAAGTGGGCAGGTAGGCAGATAGGCAGGTAGGCAGGCAGGCAGGCAGACAAGTAGGCAGGCAGGCAGACCAGATGAAGGAACCTCAGACCCCAAAGTGACCAACCAACCAACACAACGGAATATGAGACGAACCGGTGAGAATGTCCTTCCGGAAGTAAAACTTCCCAGTTCGAGAAGCACCGCGTTTCTGTGCTTCCTTCATGTTCTCCTCCACTTTGGAAATCGGAATGAGAAAGTTCAACTTGAATGAGATGATGACGCGGGTCAAGAGGACGATGAAAACGACGAAAGCCGCATTTTCAAAGTCCGTCATTTGAATCTAAACCATCGCAAGAGGATCAGCACGAGTCAGCATTATCTATTCGTCGAGCACATTTTTTCTCACCTCCATCGGACGGAATTCCACTCGCCATCCGATCGGGCTGTTCGGCGGCGGCGGTTTGAACCGCATCGACTGCCAATTGGTAGATTGAATGTTCTAAAAAGAGGAAGAGAAAGACACGAATGCACGCTTGGCCTGAAAATGGATTTGCCTGACATGGTCCGTACCTCAAAGTGGTCAGACTCGTTTGCGTCATCCTGGTTGATCTTCTCGGAAAAGAGTGAAACCGGATCGCGGATGAACAGATGGGCCATGTGGCGGGCGAGTTGATTATCGATACCTGTCCACAGAATGATGCTGCAAGCAAATCGACAGTCAGGGAAAAAAACACGGCTCACATACCGGACTCCACCATTAACTTGACGAGATCCTCATCCACCACCAGTTTGACATCGTTATAGCCTTCCCCCCACGGAGAGATGTAGCAATCCACAGAGTCGTACCGCGATTTGGGAATGTGGAACCGTGACGTCGTCAACGGCTGCTTAGAATGGTCACACAATGACACAGTTAATCGGCTGCATCACATTTTTGCACTCAACGACAGGAAAAAGTTGCATGGAGGGTCCGAGCGATAGGCAAAGGGGCGGGGCAAGGTGTTAGATAAACACAATCAGTAAATCAACCAGCAAAGCTGCACCGCTTGTTTAGTAGTCACTTTCAATCGTTTTACAGTCACTGATTGATTAGTTGATTGGGTTCAACTAACCCCCTGCCCCGCCCCTTTTGCCCATCGCCCTGATTGTCCATTCAACTTTTTTCCTATCGCTTAGTGTAAACACGATAACTTGAAAGATTAAGGTGTTGCTGCTTCTTACCGCGGTCCCCTTCTCCTCGTCGGTTCGGTCGTCCACGCTGCCGGAGATAACGTCCCATCGACAGTCCACGTCCGCCAGAAACCCTCGAAAAATTGGCGCCGCCGCACTGATAGACAACTAAGGAATGAGAAAGTAGACTTACTGTAAGAGTGTATAAACAAAACTGAAATGCTTATAAATTGTTAAGAGATAGTAAAATATTCTCAGTTGGCAAAAACATATTTAACTAATTCTAGTTACTAATTCTATCTAATCTATCTATCTAATTCTAATTCACTATCCCTTAACAAAGAGTCCACCTGTGCTGTACAAGGTTGCAGAGAAGGCTTCCAATTAAATTTCCTTACCAGAATAGGACAAAGAACCGTCAATTGGTCATAGAGAAAGCGACCCTCATCGATGCTGGAGGCCTGGAACGTAACCTGCAGAAACCAGAAATTCGTCACCATAATAGAACCACACACATTAATGTCACTCAGGTTCAGTGCACAAAGTGCGATGACATACCTGTAGGCAGCAGCAACCCATTCCGAAACCCATCGCGTCCATGTAGATATGGTCCGGCTTGACTGCCGCTTTCGTTTCCGGATCATCGTTGAATTCCGCTAAGTTCTCCACAAACGGTGACGGTGTCTTCTTGTCCTTAAAGACTGTTTCAAAAAAATAATTAGAGGGCGATTTACATGGGTCAGAATTGGGGAACACGCAAAAGTTCAGCACCCACTTGGAACATTGATCGCGACTTTCTTGCCACGTCGCTGTCGAATATTCCGTGAAAGTGTCCTAGAATGTACCGCAAAACAATTCTGTTCTAATTCAGTTTTATTTCTTAGATTTTGTTTGGCTGTTTTCCTGTCCTCTATCTGCCTGTCTCTTTGTAGGTCTACTTGCCTGTCTGCCTGCCTGTCTGTCTGTCTGTATGTCTGTCTGCCTGTCTGCCTGCCTGCCTGCCTGGTCTGTCTGTCTGTCTGTCTGTCTGTCAGCCTAATTACTTGTATCGCGGGTGGGCCGGGAAAATAGCGTCGTCCGGGAAAAACAATGAATGTGTGACACCATCCCGTGGAGTAACCTTCAGGGGTGGGAAAGTGAAGCTCGGACAGCCCAGCCTAATGAACCAAGAAAGACAGTTAGCCATACAACAGAGAGCATGCAGCACGTAAGGTGCTAAAACTGTGATCGTTCAATGGGCGTTTAGTTGGACCCAAACAAGCGTCGCACCTAGGGAAGGCAGTGAAGCAGAGAACAGCCTCGTCGCTGTGCAGCAGCTTCTGCACCTCTTGACGACGTCTGCGCATGTTGCCCTCCACCAGGTTGAAGCACGCCAGGTATGACCCGTACGGCTGACCGGGAGTGCCTTCCACCATGTAGGCCGCGTACTCGGGACGCCATAGCGAGTGAAGAGCCTGGGTTTCTCTGTGAAAGCATCAAGTGAATTGGATAAGTTGAATCTATCTGACGGCGCCGGTCCAGTGAATTGACAACACAATAAGAGAGCAAATATTTTCTGAGACAAACGTTCTACAGCACCGTAATCTCGCACAACATTTTGTCGATTGATCAAAAAGGGAAAGATCAATATTTGTCGGCACTGTGCGCGCACAGACGTGCGCTCGAATCGATTGACTCGAATACGACTCGGGATCTACGGTTGTGTCTGAAATTCAAATTTGCGCAACCTTCGGATTGACGTAGGTCTACAGTAACGCCGTAACGAAGCGCACATCCCAGTCTATGAAATGGGATGCGTGCATCGTGCAATCAGCAACAGACCCAAAACCTCATCGTTCCACAGCCTCAAAAATGTCAATTTAAAATGCAGAGAGCAAAATCTCATGCAAATCTGTTATTGTATGAAATATAGATGCAGGTCTCAAACATGTTCAAAACAGCAATCCAGCGTTCAAGCGATCAGTCGTATCATATTCGTATGAATTCGGCGTTCGGCATAATTCTGGACCGGAAGTTCTTTGCAATCAATCAATCAATCGATCAATCACTCAATCACTCAATCAATCAATCAATGTCTCAATCAATCGATCACTCACTTGATCAATCACTCACTCACTCACTCAATCAATAACTCAATCAATAACTCAATCAATCACTCAATCAATCGATCGATGGAAGATTTCTCATAGGTCTTGGTACTGAGTTTTTGGACCAAAGACATATTAAATATCAGCCAGTCATGTAACAGCATCGCATATACATACCCAGTTTCTATCGCCTTGTGCTCCTTCTCCTGCAACTTCGGCAGCAGATCCGGAGCGCGCAGCGCAAGTTGCGCTTTCTGATTAGCATCGTCGAAGCGCACCAAAATATACTCAATCTACAACGGCAAAGAAAAGATGTCTAAAACAAAGTCCAATCGGTCTGTGCGAACGCAAAACAACTGCCGATTAAAATCGAAGCTCGTCGCAATAACGATGATACCGTTACCTCATCGCCCCATTTGAGCTGATCATGCTTGCGATCTTTCAGCTTGTTGTACAGATTGATGAACTGCAGGATGCCGTGTTTCAGCACATGATCCGCGTGCTTCTTCGTTTCTTCCCAACTCAGGGGCGACCCTTCCGTCAGCAGGCCCATTGTCGATAATAAAGTGTGGGATTTCGAAATCGGCAAAAGTTCCCAAAAGACAGCACAAAAAAAAGAACGGTAGTCGAAACTGCAGAGCCGATTCACGCACAAGACGCTCTTCCGGCACGGTCGCCCCACAACATGCACACACACTGCTGTCTGGCTGAGGAAAGATGCACCGAGATAAGAATGAACGAGTGACTGTGGCTGCGGCTGGCACTGATGTGTGCGATTTTATAAAAATCGAAGACGGACAAAAAATGACGTCAGGCAAAAACGTAAAGTCAGGAGAAAAATTGTGGAATCATGCTGCTTGTGTGCGTGCGTGTGCGCTGCCTGTGTGCACGCACTGCGGTGCTGCCTGTGTGTCTGTGTGTGTGCGTGTGTGTGCGCTGCCTGTGTGCACGCACTGCGGTCCTGCCTGTGTGTCTGTGTGTGCACGTGTGTGCACTGCGGTGCTGCCTGTGTGCGTGTGTGTGCGCTGTGTGTCTGTGTCTGTGTCTGTGTCTGTGTCTGCCTGTGTGTGTGTAGAGTGTGACTGTGTGGGAATGACTCTGTCTGGGTCTGCGGTCTGCTGGTGGTGAAAAGTCTTTGGGCCGTCGTCGGTGAGTGCAGTAGAGTCAAAAGGCGTTCAGACAAGATTTCATCGAGAAGTTGGGCGGGTTTACGTAACACCGCGATACGTCAGGTGGCGGGATGGATCCGATTGGATCAAATAGGCTGCGTCGGTGGGCTTCATCGTGACGTACTACTAGTACAATGTGGTACCTCTGATAAAAGTGTCAAGTTCCATGACGAGGCAAATAAAAATATTTCCAGATTACCAGACTACGATATTTGTTTGCTGAAATTCTATCATTTTTTTCTGATGTCTGTAGGAGGTAAGGAAGAATTGTCTTCTTGGCCCCGCTGCTGGTTCACGCGTCTCGGGGATTTCGGGGCAATGTTCTTGCGGGAAACGTTTTTTCCGTCAAGGAATTTTACAGTAAAATATATTCTCCCGGGTGGTACTTTTTGGGGATTTTTAAGTATTTATTCCCATGCCGAATATAAGATAAGAAATGAAGACCGTATGCTCGCGATCTCAAGGGACACTTTTCTGCCCTACCCGTAAATTTTAACCAACCAGGGCCGTACCTTTTCAGTGCCGTTCACCAAATTAGCACTGTAGGGACAAAAATACGGAAGAGCAAACTGTGCAATCAATCAATCGAGCACTACTGGGAAGCACAACTGCACAATCAATCAATCAATCAAGCGTAAGGAGTAAGCTGTACGAAATCAACTAATCAGAGAACAGTGAATCAGATTGAACGTTCAATCGAGTGCAGGGCCATACCGGAGGAGGCGGGGCTTAGCTGTCCCTTGAGATCGCGAGCATACGTTACTGTATTTTCGCGTTAGACAGGGACAGCCGTACTGGAGTGGAACGTGTGCACGGCTGTGTGCACCGTTCACGCAGCACAAGCGCCGCCTGGCCGATTAAACGTTCCACAGCTCATACGCTGTCCCTGTCTAACGCGAAAATACGGTACTAGTATGATAGGTGCGCCGATCAAGTCCGCGCATGATATCATCTACACGTACCATTTACTATTATGCTATATAATATTTGATGACTCATAACATATGGCTATTTATATTACTATTATATAGCGCATGTTCGAAACTATTATTGGTCTTCTTCAGTTAGCTACGCTTATTTAATGGATATTTTCTCAACGAACTATAAAAAGTCCTGCTCGAGTTGAATTGCGGCAAGTTTTTACTTTTCAATCTTCACTGCCAGTAAACTTTCACTTTCTATCGACCCGTTCACTCTTTTTGAGTCGCCCGGCGCGAGCCCCAATAATTAGTACCGCTAAATATTAATTTTATAACGTGCGAGGACCATTATTAGCTATTGCTGTTTTGGATGTGTGTGTCGGCCGAAAACACATCTGTCGTCGCTAGTATCACCCGACCTACCTTATTAAGGTTTCCTTTCTTAAGCAAATCGTTATTGAGATTGTTGAAGAAGTCAGGTGCACGGAAACAACAGTTCATGTATCGTGTCAGAAGAAACATTAATTCCTTGACACCAGTTACAGCGCTCTGGTACATGACGACTTTTACTGTAATCATCAAACTTAATCAAAATAAAATTTTCCAACATTACAACTTGTCGGTCAACGGTAAAAAAAAACGACAAAAACTCGGAAGACTACTAGTAGGCGTGCCGAAATTTTGACCTGCACCGGCATCGATTCGGGGGAGGCCATTATTGCCGGGTGTCTGCGAGCGCCACGAAGTAGGGATAGGGAGTATGATATCACAGCCAAGAGAGACAAATCACAAACAGATTTCCTTCCTTGCCGCTAACTGATTCCATTTCAGGGCACAGTCTTTCCGCTAGCCGGGGTGTGGCCGTTCACAAGACTGGAACTGCCGCCGTTGGGAACTTCCGGCGTGCCGTTCCGGCTGGGACTGTGGAAGACGTCCCGCATTTCTGTCAACTTCTTCACCCATCGCACCACCTGGGGATTCTTGAACTTCCCTATAAACCATTCAGAAACCAGTAAACATTCAGACAGAATTCCGTCTTGATTGCGGCAGAGAAAATCCGCGATTATTAAACTTTTCTCATCTCGAAGCCTAATTTGCTGAATGCTCGCCTTTTTTCTTCAATTACCGCTTGATCATCTAGTTACATAAAGTTACATAAAGATCTTCAATTTTTACGTCGGTCTGAAGCATCTACTGAGCACGATGGATCTTTTTCATCTTTCGTGCAACTTGATTCTAATATGCTATTGATTGCCTGTCTGTCTATCTGTCGGTTTCTCGGTCTGCCTGCCTGCCTGCCTGTCTGGCTGTCTGTATGTATGTCTGTCTGTCTGTCTGTCTGTCTGCCTGTCTGTTTGTCTGTCTGTCTATCTGTCTGTCTGCCTGTCTGTCTGTCTGTCTGTCTGTTGTCTGTCTGTCTGTCTGTCTGTCTATCTATCTTCTTTACCTTTCGTGCTTGCGAAGAATTCTTCCAAGTATTGCGGATTGTCCGCCCGTTGCTGACTCAGCTCATACTCGTAGGCCTGCAGGATCATCTCGAACCGGTCCAAATCCTTGACAGTTTGTGCTTCCACTGTGACTTGGTTCTCATACTCCTAAACCATCCCATCAAACATACTCTCTCATTAGACCATAATGAACCTTGATATTGAAATGAGAGATAAGTGCCAAAACAAACCTCGTATAGAGACAGGATCTCGTCGGCCACTTCCTTCTTCAAATTCTGGCACATAGATATCATGGCTTCCTACCGAAAAGCAAAGGAAGGCCCGTTCGCGTTATGTAATAACCAACCCGCTGCATAAATATTGACAAAGCTTGGGGGCGGCAGTGGATGAATTCAATCTGTCACGGAAATCCAACCTTTTCCTGACGGTGCTTATCCTCTACAGACACGCCGCAGTAGGGTGTGATGTCACCGACGATAGCTTCACACATGTCATGGACCAACGCGACCTTGATGCATCTGAAGCCAAAACACGGGATGGAAACGTAGTAGGTGTAGAGTAGACGAACGCAGGAAAATGACAATCAATCAATCAATTGATTACATTGCATCAACACGCAAATCAATAGAGCAATCAATCGAGCAATCCAATTATATTGTGTTCGGGTCGGGTACCTCGTCTTATCAATGATTTTGGCAGCCGCATTCCCATTTTCCTGGCTCTTTTCCTCCAAAAGCATGGCCAAAATCGCCATTCGATACATGTGGTCAGCTACACTCTCAGGAGCAGGCACATCACGGATCACCCAACCCGTCCGCTTATTTTTCTACAAGACACGAGAGAAAAAATCATGGAGTGCCTGCTTGTTTAACAGTAATTTATCAACACCCCCTCCCCCAAGAATTACGATTCATCCCATGTTCTGTTCCAGAAATGCGTAAAGATACCTTCAGATTTCCGATAATCAGCATGAATTCCAAAACACCAGTGTCCCCCAAGGCGTTTGCCATTTTTTTCAACAACTATCAACAGGTCCTTCAAACGTAACGGATTCGACGTCCTTCAGTGTCTGTTTCCCGAAATTTCACTTTGATGATTCGAACTACAATGAAACGTCCGAATAAAATATAATCACAAAAAATCGGAATAGTGATCCGAACCACAGAATAAGCGACGAGTTATTATTATTATTATTATTATTATTATTATTATTAAGGAGCTTACCGTGAAATGGTCAGCGGTCCCCAGACGATTTCCCTCGCTCGCTTCCCCGAAATCTCTTCCTTCACCCTCAAATTAAATGAAGGCGTGTTAGAGGGGATAAAATTCACTGGTTTCCAAACAGGAATGAGCTTTGACGCGGAGTACGAGGCAATACAGCAGTTGCAGTTTAATGGGAAAATTTCAAGATCTTTCCAGTCCAGCAGTAATTGTTCGATGTCAAATTCTTACGTTATCCCTCCCGAAATCTCTTCCTTACTTCGACAACTGAATAAATTCACATGTGAGGTGAGATAATATGTCAGTTGTTAGTGGGAAATACTACAAAGTAAAGATTCCGAGAGGAAAAAGTTTGACTGGAAGATAAAGAGAAGAGGCAATCTCGGGGCAGGGTATAATTTTAAATCCAATGATGTCGTTGGCAACCGGATACTGCAGGCGTCCTAGTAGAAGAAAGATCCGAATTTTATTTCCGAGTTGGAAACTATACAAGAGATGGTTATGCAACGAGAGCAGAATGTAAAAATAAATTCACGTTGATCCCTGGAGGCGGAAGGGGAATGAGATTTCTTGAGTTTACACGTATAGCTTCACCAAAGGCGAAGCGTAACCGAATTAGCAGACTAGACCGCTTCATACACTCCTACCCTTCCCTCCCCCTCCCACACTCCGTCTGACCGTTTGTTTGACCATCCCCCGACAAGACGGACTGTGCAGTGTGCACTACTGTCGACATACAAACGTGGCCGAATTAGCAGACCAGACGGCTTCCACCGCTCCTACCCTTCCCCACACTCCCGTCTGACCGTTTGTTCGACCGTCCCCCGACAAGACGGACTGCGCACTGTTCCGACCACACCACTTCCTCACTCATTGTAACCGCCATACGTCGTACTGTATCACAGTATACACATGGCTACAATTTTGGGTGGCAGAGTTGGAGCCATCAGGGTGGTCTGAGTTGGAGCCACTCTTGGCTAGAGCTTGCCACTGCTTTCTCCTGAATCTTTGATTTAACGCCCGGCCCAGAGGAAAGCTGCTGCTCTAAGCTTGAACAAGCTGCTCTAAATTCTGCCAAAATATACAAGTTCAATCAATCGATCAATCGAATGAAGACTGCCTGGTCAGCTGTAGTCAAGAGCGCGTGCGCGCGGTGACTTAATTCGGCTCGAACTCGGACCACTCTTTTTGGCCTAAAGTCTGCCACCAAAAACTGTGGCCATGTGTGTAGCCCATCCCTGGGCGTTTCCAAACGACGTCTACAGTTGAAATCTGTTTGAGCATCTTGGCGATCACACTCATCTAGCCAACTGGAGCTCGCGTAAACCAATTTTCAAAGTAATATCCTGCAAACACTCTCCTGCCATGTGCCGTCTTTATTACTCGTCGAACCGTCCGTCAACTAGCCAACTGTCAGGGACGGGCCATCATTTTCCCCGTCGCTGAAAGAAGCAATCCATTGATGAGTCACATTGGACCGCCGAAATTATTCTCGTTAAATCTAGAGCAATACGCAAATTCCAAAGCACACTAATGGTCCTTGTGTGACTGCTTCCTGTTCCCCTTTTAATGGACCGGAAGTTTTCGCTGGCACTTTCCCTTCGGCACGGCATCCATTATATGAGTTCCCAGATGCGTGGAGACACGCGTCACAAGCGAAACGTTAGGATTTAAGTGATAGGAGGAATTTCAGTCGGTTCTTCACATTGGTTTTTCTTCTGAGAAAAAAACCCAGCTTTACTCCGAAGCTTTGTGCACACATCCGTATATATATGTACTGTACTGTCGCCATTCTAACGGCCGTTTTTTGGCCCTACCAGTAAATTACGACCCCCGGGTCCGGGCCGGGCTGCAATTGAATCCGTGACGTCACAGAGTCTTGCACGGGGGAGGCGGGGCTAAGCTGGCCGTTAGAATCGCGACAGTACAGTATATATCTGCTGACAACTAAGCGTCCTGCTGGAGTCTAATGTAGTATTGCTTATTGTGCCATTGACCGTCTTGCTCGCCACGAAATTTGCGGTGATAAGTTGCGAGCTACACGTCGGATTACCGGATTCCGCGCATCGTCTGTAAGTCGGTAATGGCCCCACGCATAGGGAAAACAAAAATAATTATTAGAATAAATAAAAAGTAAAGCGTAGGGGCAGTATGCGATGGATAGTGAACCATAGAGGCGTAACGGACGTTTCGGGAAGGGCAGTTTTTCTTATATAAATAAATTTAAAATCGCCCTCCCCCCCTGGCGGCCGCAATTAATTAAGGGGGCACTTGGCCTAGTGCCCGCCATCCCTTACGCCCCCCTTACACCCCCCTTACGCCTCTGGTGAGCCGCGAGGGCCTTGTGCACTGGTCCGTCAATTCAGCAATCGACTGCCGGACGCCAACAGTGTCCCCGCGCTGGTGATCAATTGATTACGTCATTTTCCTCTCAGCTGACTCACTGCGCTGCGCTGCAGTTTTGAATATGGCATGCATTTTGAGTTGGAGCAAATTCACTTCGGTTTCGTGTGTGGTGGTTCATTTGTCTTTTTTTCCCCCAGTTTTTTTGCTCATGGCCTTGCCTAAAATAATGATCTTTAACGTTCCTTTAGTTCCATAACGGTAGCTGCGATCCTTTTGGCACCTACAATGCTGGCTCCACTCCGCATTTATTAGTAGTAACTCCGTTCAGTAGATCAATTGATTTGGTTTACTTGTTTATTGTGCTATTTTTTATCGATCTGGTTTGATTGTTTATTGTACTGTTTTTGTATCTGTACAAACAAAATATGTACAGGGGATGCGAGTTTATGAATACTTTGATTTGTGGACTCAGCGAGCTGTGCCTCTGAATATGCATGCCAATTTTCCTTCGTTGGCTTGATTTCGAAAATGGTTGGTGTTGTGTTCGATTGATTGATTGACTGATCGATCGATTGATTTTCTGCTTGAATGGATTTCTCGCCTTCCAGCCCATCTGAAATGTCTTCATGATTCTGTCTGGATCCTATGGAATGAGGAATTGAAGTGTGCGCATCTGAATTCGGTTCACTTCACTCGGTTACTTTGTCGTGGAGGAAATGGCGGTCCAAGTGGAACCTCGCTCGGCGGACATCACGGAGGAATTGGTGGCTGAAGCACTGGCCGAACTGGCTGGCGCTCATTCCGTGGACGCTTCCTGGATTTGTCGGAGTTGTGCCTCGAAAGCCACGGATTTTTTCTGTTCGGATTGTGTGATGAACGGCAATTTCACCTGCTCGAATGTGCTGTCGACGGGGCCTCGTTTTTCCGACCTTCGGTTAGCGCTCTTGGAGACCAATCAAAAACGTTTAATTCTCGGCAATGATCTCCTCGATTTGTCGCAAGACTTGCACGCCACGGAGGATGTCGCACGGTTGATTGCGCGAAAAAAGTGGACGACGAATTGCCTGAAAGAACGGTAAGGCTTTTTGTCACTGTCATTCTGCTACCGATTGTTGATTTGCCACAATGAAATCTTATAAAAGTGGACAGTCGGTTGATTGATCACTTCAGTGATTATTTACTCGCTGTTTCCTTTTAAGTACAGTACCTTATGCGGCTTTAATTGGCTTACATTGGTCTTTACCAAGTACCGTATATTTAAAGCTATTTTAATCGGCTTTTCCTGAAAAGATGTGGTGTGATGATCTGTGGTTTCCTAAACTTGTCTCGTCACCGTGGAGTCATGCCCCTGTGGTGCCGGTTGGTTGATAGATTAATTGATTGACGTGGTCTGTTTGACGAATTGATTTTGCTACATTCGTGTTAGGAGAACTCGGTGGCGTTAAGTTATTGTGTGTTCTCGTAGTTTATTCCGTTTCCGATCTTCTAGTTTGAACGCTTTACGGACATCTAACAAGGCACAAAACGACGCCGTCAACGTTACGCAGGAAGAAGTCGACTCCCACACCCGCCGCTTCCAAGTTCTCCAGCAGAACTTCACGAAACTTAAAAAGGACCTATTCGCGCAGCGCGAATTGTTGAACGCCCGGCGACGCGACGCCCACTTGATGGAGATCCATATCATCAAGCGGCGGCAAAGCGCCATTAAACAGGTGACGAAGGACATCTTCCCGTTGATTGAGTTGGACGTCAATCTCCTTCCGTGTCGTACCAACACTGGCGGCGGCGCGCTCGCCGCTGAATACTGCCGTGTCCTCGAGCCAATCCTGCCGCTGAATGGAAACTATTCCGCATACCACAATTACGCCTCCCAGCGACGGGAGGTGCCGTCCGAGGTCAACGTCCGCAATCCGTTGTACGAAGTGCCGGCCGGATTGGGCATGACTGCGCAGTTGTTGCATGTGTTGATTCAAATTTTGGACTTTCAAATGCCGGATTTGGTGGAGTTTGGGCTGTTTTTGGCGGGTGATCTCGATGAGAGCTCCTTTCAGAAGGCAGTGTACCAGTTGAACTGGAACATTCTGACGCTGAGCTCATCTCAGGGAT
>LRSR01001030.1:0-15373 GCA_001579985.1 Hypsibius dujardini
AGAGGCAGGCAGGCAGACAAACAGTTAAGAGGCTCAGACAGCCTGACAGATAACAAACTAGTCAGCCAGCAAGACAATCAGAGACTCGTTCAGACAAGGCAGAAAATGCAAATATATACACGGGAAGGCGATAGACGTACAGAAATGCAGACATACTGTACATACAAATCGACAAACAGACATCACATACCCCATAATCTTTTCTTCAATGGTGCCGCGAGTGATCAGCCGATAGACATTAACCACCTTCTTTTGCCCGATTCGATGGGCCCGATCCATGGCTTGAATGTCTTTGGACGGGTTCCAGTCGTGTTCCACGAAGATAACGGTGTCGGCACCCGTTAAATTGAGACCGAGCCCGCCGATGGCGGTCGTCAGCAACAGCACATCGATGGACGGGTCAGAGTTGAAGCGGTCCACCACCTTCTGGCGATCCTTGGCGGGTACGCTGCCGTCCAGTTTCAGGAACGTCACCGTCGGCATATGGTTGCTGAAAGCAGACAATCGCCGTAATAAAGTGAAGACAGCGCGCAAACAGGTACAGTAGCACAGGAGTAGAAGCATAAAAAAAAGATAGAGACAAGCAGTCAAAGACAATCCGGTAGGTAGACAAGCAGGCAGTCAGGAAGTCAGACAGAAAAAAAAACAGGCAGATAGATAGACAGACAGGTAGGTAGGTAATGAGACAGTCAATCAGACAGGCAGGTAGGCAAGCAAGCAGACACACATAATCACTCAGAAAATGTTAATTACCGTAACAAATTATTCTCGATGAGATCTAAAACAACTGTCAGCTGGCAGAAAATAAGCGCCCGATGCGAGCTGACCACATTCTGTTCACCGACATCCTGTCCGATGCCACAGTCCAACAGGAGCTGTTGCAGAGCGACAAACTTTGCCGCATGGTGCATATCGCTGATGGACGTTCCGCTCCTCTCCAAGTCACGGGTAATCTCCATGTACTGTGGATGCTGTTTGTTGAGCACCAATGACGGATGATTGCATACCTTTCGGAGATATTGGAATGCCTGAAAACAAAAGCATTGGTTGACAAAAATAAACCCATTTCTATCAGTGTCTGTGTCTGTCTGTCTGTCTGTCTGTCTGTCTGTCTGTCTGTCTGTCTCTGTCTCTCATTGAAACACCCACTTGGAAGACATGCCCAGTTGAACCGGAACCGACACCCTCACTTCCATTCGCTCCCAAAATGGAGGTCAGCACATCTTTTTGCGCTTTCGATTTGGCAAAGTCTTCATACAACCGCAACTGAATTGGAGTTAAATCGCAATAGTAGTCTTGTATGATTTTCGGCGGCAGGTCCTTCAACACGTCCACCTTCAGTCGGCGTAGGATGAACGGTAGGACTTGTTTATGGAGAGCTTCCATGGCCAATGCGCCTTCCTCAATGTCTTGCGATGTGGCTTTGGGGTCTTTACTGGCCTCGATGGCGCGGGCGAACCGGCTAGCAAACTTCTTTTCCGTTCCGAGGAGACCCGGCATGAGAAAGTCGAAGAGTGCCCACAACTGAAAACAAAACAAATAAAATTACTTTTATTTTAACTGTTTCAAAAATATTTAAACTAATAAGAATTGATTTCATAAAAAAATGAGGAAGAGAAAAATACTGAAAAAACACACTAGTGTAACTTCACAAAGAGTTTCTAAACAAAAAAGTTCAAATCTAAGAAGAGTAAAATACTAATATAATATAGAGATATTTAAATTATTTATTGAGTATTAAAATGTTTTGGAAACTCACGTCCTGAACGTTATTTTGGACGGGTGTGCCGGAGAGGATCAGGCGATGATTGCAGACCAGCTGTTTAATGGCTCGGAAGACTTTTGTCTTATTGTTGCGAATGACGTGGCCTTCATCCAGGACGCAGTAGTTCCACGTGATGTCTCGTAGGAAGTCAATATCGTTCTTAACAATGTCGTAGCTCGAGATGATGAGGGAGTACTTTTTGAAAGACTTTTTCAACCTGCAACAAGTGAAAGCAATGCTAATTTAAATACTTCAATAATAGCAATAGACGTCAAGAAAAAAAGCAAAAAACAAAAATCAAAAAATATCATAAAAAAAATAAGAAAATAGAAAATAAGAAAAAGCATGGTAAAGTTTATATAATATATATAAAATAATAGTAGACTGGTGTTCAAAGAGAGATTGTTCAATACTTGTTCCGTTCCGAGGGGCAGCCTTCGTATTTTAATGCGCTGAGGTCGCGATCCGGTAGGAATCGTGTCACCTCCTGAGCCCAATGTCCGATGAGTGTGGCAGGACAGATGACCAGTGATGGAAGCGGAGTAGAGCTTGACGATTTCGTTTGCTGGGAAAAAAACGAAATTGGGCTCCACATATTCTGTAGCTCATTCTTTTGACTGACAACTGCCATATGGACAGCAGAATAAAAGACCGTACCAACAGAGTGAACATACGCAGACAGACACAAACAGATACAAATAAAAGTAGGCAGGCAGGCAGGCAAATAAGCAAGAAAACAGATAGAAAGGCAGTTAGAGACAGACAGACAGACAAACAGACAGACAAACAGACAGAGACCGACAGATCGAGACAAAAAGACAGACAAAAAAAGCAGATAGACAGACAGACAGATAACAGACAGACAGACAGACAGACAGACAGACAGACAGCAAAATGAGAGCATCAACCAAAAGCGTAAAATCGGAAAACAAACAGACAATGACCCGGGGATGGTACCCACTTAAAAAAGCAATGACTGTCTATACCTCAAAGTCGACCCTCCGATTAAAATGATCAGCGGCGAGAATACAAATTGATTGCAGCGTCTTCCCCAGCCCCATGTCGTCGCATAAGATACCGTGCAGATTGTACCGGTTCAGGAAGTTCAACCAATTTAATCCGTCCTAGATTCATCAAAGAAACGTCTGTCTCAACTTGGCACAAGTCTGACTGCCTTGTCTGTCCGCTGCCTGTCTATCTGTAACAACCTGCTCAAAGGCCGAGCCTCCCTATACCTGTTGGTAAGAGCGGAGTTCCGCGTCGACCTTCACCGGCAGCACAAACTGCTGCATCTTGGAGCTGTCCAACAGCTGCTCCAGGAACTGCACCTCCTCCGGTTTGTGGAGGAACCACTGACTCTTCGGACTCTTCCCGGCGCCGGCAGTCATCCCGAGCGGCATCAGGCGAACCAGCGTGCCGAAGCACTGACTGGCCATTAGTCGGACCGCTTCATCCTGGTCAGTCATCCGGCGCATGACCGGCACGGTCAGGAGGACGATGTACGGCACAACGCCGATGCCGAGGCGTTCGATGACGCAGCCGACTGTTTCGATGGCGCCCTGACGGCTGGGGATGTCCTCGCTCCCGAGGAGGGGAATGACATGGGACGCTAGAAACCTGCCAACGCAATAGTGATGTAAATTTGTAGAACAGTTTGTAGAGTAATTTGTAGAGCAATTTGTAAAACAATTAAAACCTTTCGGTATTCCTCGACCATAGATAGGAACAAAATGGAATGAATTGAAATAGGAAATTCAACACCACCAGACAAGCAGACAGGCAACAATAAAGAAAGACAGACGGGCATGTGATTGTGATTAGTGACCGAATGATGGTTTAAATATATTTAAAAGATATTTAAAAACGGCTCAAAACGCCCTTTTTCATTTGATATTAAAATATAGTTTTATTTTGTTTAAAAATCGCAAACATAGAAAGCGATAATAGAAAGTATATTATATTAAAAATCACACAATTCTTTATATTACATATTAGGATGTTCCATTTAAAATATCACTGGATACGCTAAAATTGCGGATTTCAGTTCTAAATGAATTACATATGCATTTGTGTCTTATTTAAAATCACACACAAAAATAGAAATAGATATTTAAAATCATACTCATGTTAAAAATTACAAGTGTATTACTTCAACTATTCGGATATGACATTTAAAATATCACCATAAATGCTGAAAATGCGGATTTTATTTCTGAAAAAAAACCTTTATCTTATTTAAAATCACCAAAATAGAAATCAATATTGAAAGCATATTGATATTTTAAAATGACTACAAGTTTTACTATAAATATTAGGATTTATCTAAAATATAATATTGTGAAAAATGCGGCTTTTCTTTCAAGTAAAATAAGAGACTGATTTAGATAAATTTCCTGGTGGATTTGAACTTATTTAATATTTTATTTAAATTCAGGCATGTTATTTAAAGAAAACTTCATTGACTTGCTCGGAAAATGCTAAGCAAACAACGAGTTCGAGCAAAAACGCACCAAGCAAGCAAAGATACACAGCATTACCTAATCGAGCGCTCTTCGCAAAGAAGCGCCAAAGACGCTACCACCCGGCCACTCATATGTCTGACTGCCGTGAAGCGATGTCCCACCCCGTTTCCGAGAAAGTCCAGGATGCCGAGTATGCGATCATACAAGTCCGGGTGCACGTGGGGGATGATTTTCTCCACGATCTGCAGAGCCACTACGACTTCCTTGGCCCGTTCCACGTCAGCACTGCCGGCTGAGGCCAGTCCGACGGAGATCGGTCTGAGGATCCGGTCCACCACCAGTTGCGGGAGATCATCAAAGACACTGACTCCAAAGGCTGTGCTGATGGCGCGAAGACCGCATTCACCGCCGGAGCGTTGGATGTCTATGCCATTTTCACCGGCAATGTGTGGCGAGGCCAGTGAGGCATCGGAGTTTGCCGGGAGGGTAATCGCAACTTGCGAGCTTTTCCTACTGCAGCTAGCTGGCTTCGTGGAGCTGGCTTTTTCCTTTTCCTGAAATACAGCAATCAAAAAAATTAGGAAGCTGACGGACGGAAGGACTTTCTATCTGTTGGTCCTTGAATCTGTCTGCCCCAGTCCAAATGTCTGTCCGTCCGTCAGACTGTCTATGTGACTGTCTATCTATTTGACTGTCTATCTGTCTGTTTGTCTGTCTGTCAGTTTGTCTTTCTATCTGTATGTCTGTACGTATGCCTGTCTTACTGTCTTTCAGCCTATCTTGCCGACCGCCTATCTGCATGTCTGACTATCTTTCTGCCTGCCTGATGGTCAGTCTGTCTGGTCCTCTATCTGTCGATCTGTCTGCCTAACTGCCTACCTGTTAACTTTTCGAACAATGAATTTAACTGATTCATTAAGGATCTGCCTGTCATTGTGCATACCTTGGCAGTAGCAAGCAGCGAGAATATCCCGGAACATTCGTCGAAAGCACAGTCGTCGTCGCTCAACACTACACCAGTCGGTAGAGGATGCTCCACATCCGGCGTCTGGGACACATCGCAGCAGAGATAGGAACAGAGATTCTTTACAATCTTCTCACAGGTCGGTGAGGCGACGCGACAAATTCGGGTCATTAACTGAGCCAGCGTGTCACCGGCAAGGTCCTAAAGAACCATTCATAATCAACGGGTGAGAACTCTGCTCACATACCAGGGTTCGATAATCGAATAGTCAAACGAATAGAAAGAAATTGACCACCACACGCGAAACACATGAACAGACACACATATAGTCAGATAGACACGCTAGGCAAGACAAGATAGAATGACAGACACAAGCATACAGACAGACAGACGGATAGATAGCCAGACAGACAGACAAACAGGCAGACAGACAAACAGTTACCTGCAGAATTGAATTGGGAGTTTCCTTTAACGTATCCATCAAGGGTCGCACCAGTGGAGCAAGCTTCTGCGGAGTGTGGCTCAGACCAACAAGAGCAGCAGCAAAGCTTAGATGTACTCTGTGTGCAAGAAGAAGAAAAATGAGGAAGATGATTAGATACAAACCATTGTCAATCAGAAATCGCCCTTAAGAGATTACAAACAGAGCCGCAGACCTTGAAGATAGACGAATGAACTCTCCAGATGCCAGTTGAGTAGCCGTGGCAGCCTCATTTCGCTTATGCGTCAACAGGGCTAGACCGTTGTAGACTTTCGGTTCCTTTCCTGCAAGACTGTCCAATGCCTTTTGCGACAGTGTCGAAACTAATGCCTGGCACTGCCGAAGAGTGAGGACTGGTCTAAAAAACCATAAAGAAAATGAGTTCTCGTATTTTTTATGGGAAAACAACGGGAGTGTTTGTCCGCTACCGAAGGTATTCGGCTTCCAAATCGGCGCCGGCCACACGAAGCTGCTGCGCCAAACCGACACAGGATGCGTGCATAGTCGTGATGGAGAGTGCTAACTCGTCATACGGCATCGTTTCCTCCAGACAGTCGACGAGAACAGATCGAACGCCGTCCAGCAGAGTAGCTTGCTGTAGAAAGAAACCAGGATGAAGTTGTCGGTCGGTCTGTATGCCTCTCTCTCTGTACGTCTGTCTGTCTAAGCGTCTGTCTGAATGTCTGTCTGTCTGTTTGACTGTCCGCCTGTCCGTGTGTGTGCTTAGCTGTCTGCTTGGCTGCCTGCAGACTCCCTGTTATTTCTGGGCTAATCCATCCAGCGATCTGCCTGAACGCATGCCCGGCTTAATGTACAGCCGCTGACCGTCTGCACGTACCAATGCCACTGATTGTATGACCACTCGCGTCAACTCCACCACGATGATGGCCGCCTCGAATTTCTGCACCGCTGACTTGGACTTCAGATGGAACTGCAACAGGGACGACATGGTCGCAGCTGCGGCCAATCCACCATCCGATTCTGAGTCATTGAAGACTTTCGCAGCCATCAGAGCCAAAAACTGCGCGGCTAGGAAACGGGTCCGCACCACGGCGAGGTCACGGTCGGCCAGGAGGTCATTGGAGCATTCACTGCCCGCCAGAAAAAGCTGCTTTTCTGTGTGGTGGTTAACCTGCGAGGTGGGAGTGTCTTGTCTGGTAATGCTGAACAGGCCCGGATCGATGGCGATGGAGGGCGCCTGCATAGCCAGACAAGTCCACGTGGCGATCGAGAAGGAGAACAGATCCAGAAGGAGCGAGGTAGGTGCTGAATTCAGGCAGGCTCGCCAAAGCTGAAAGATAGATACTTCTTATCGGAATACAGACAGACACGAACATCGACATAGACAGTTGAACAGACAGACACAAATACAAACGGACAAAGGTAAGCAGACTTAAAGCGACAGAGCAGACAGACAGTCAAACAATCAGGCAGATGGAAAGACAAACTGATAGTCAGTCAGTCAGACAGGAAAACAGACAGACAACAAACAAAATGAAAATCCATACCGAAAGTAAGTATGGATGGACACAGGCACGTTCCTCCAAAATGCACCGTTGATACAGACGTCTCATGAGATCCACGGCAATGGCCGGAACCCACTCCGAGCCGCCGGTTTTCGAGGCTGTTCCAATCAGTGTCTCCACGGTCTGTAGAACGGATATGCGAATGCGGTCTGAGGAATGATCGAGGAATGGCCACAACCGCGGCAGCAGCTCGCTGAGCGGTCGTTGAGTGGCTAGGAAATGATCCGGCTCCGATTTGGTGACGATGGTGGACAGCAGGCTCATGAAGCTGTTGGTCCACGAGGTGAGATCGTCAAACTCCAGCAGACCATCCCAGAGGAGCGCGAGCACATTTGGTACCTTCGCCAAACCGAAAAATACATTAGGTTATTCTGTGTCTTGGGTTCACGGGCACCGTTTTCAAACCTCGTGCGCCATAAACTTTAGGAACTGATCCATCACAGCTTCCAACACCGACGCGGCAACCGCACACACATCATCTACCGAATCGCGCAAGCAGCCGAAGACAGCAGGATAAATAGTCGGGAGCAAATCCGAAACCAGTGTCTGAAAAAAATGATATAATTTATATGTCAAAATAAACCCAAGACATTTTAAATTGATTCAAAAATATTTAATATTATAATGTAAAATTGAAGCATTAATCCTAAAATAACTTAGCCCATCTTCAAAAGCGTATGTCTGTCCGTCTGCCTGTCTGCCTATCTATCTGTCTGGCTGTCTGGCTGTCTGTCTGTCTGTCTGTCTGTCTGTCTGTCTGGCTGTCTGCCTGCCTACATGCCTACATGCCTGCCTGCCTACCTGCCTACCTGCCTACCTGCCTGCCTGCCTGCCTGCCTGCCTGCCTGCCTGGCTGTCTAATTATCTGTCTCATTGTTTGGTTTGGTTGTCAGTCAGTCGGTCTTTCTATCTTTCTATCTGTCTGTCTGCCTGCACGCCTGAATATGTCCGTCTTCTGCCTGTTAGTTGTCTGCCCTTCTGTTCGGTGTCTGCTTGCCTGTCTACCCAAATTTACTGCAGCTTCTGCGTGAAGAGATCACCCACCTGTCGCACGACCAGCACATATTTCAACCCCAGCAGGCCTCCATGTCGAGCCTGCCAGTTGGACTGTCCAATGAGCTTTAACAGACAAACCGTAACTTGGCTGACCAGTTCCGCGGGCATCCACTTAACCACCGCGCCGAGAGCCTGGGCGCACGTCTCCCGGACCGGTGCGACCACCTCATACGCCACAAAGTCACCGAATCGATCCAGTGCTAGCACGCACAGCAGTCGCAGCGCGACGTCTTCCAGCCATCGGGCATTCAGCGAGACAGTGCAGTTGGCAATACGTCCCATTCCGCCACCGTGAGTGCGAACAATCTCCCGGATCCCCGTGGCTGCGCCATGGCGGATCCGCCAGTCGGAGTGGAACAAGTCACCGCACAGCTCTTCTAACAACCGCGTGAAAGGCCACTCCTTTGTCTGTTGAAATAAGAAGCAATTTTCATCACATATTACGCATATGCGTCAAGAGTGGACGCCTTACTTGAGTGACCTCAGACGGGTCGGTGCTCTCCGTGAAATCCATTTCAGTCTCGTCACTGGTACAGTGGGCTTCGTCGACGGACCGAAGTTTCTTAACAGATCCATTTGATTCGAGATCGCTGCAGCGATTTAAGGAAAAGGATTTTAAGCCCGTGCCAGAAAAAATTAAACAGACGACGAATAGGCTGGTTGACAGGCAGAAAGAGGGACACACGCATTGACAATGAACACGTCCGGTAAGTTGACCGACCCACTGACAGACTGACAGACAGGAAATAGACAAATAGATCGGCAGACAGACAGCCAGCCAGACAGACAGACAGACAGAGGGACAGACAGACATACAGACAATCAGACTTACGGCACTTCTTCAACTGAATGCGAGCGGCTGTACGACGTCTTGAGTTTTCGCTTCATTCGATTGCGCTCCCTGACGCTGGTCGAGGGTCCCGCTGACCACAATTTTCGAAGGCAAACCTGTAATCAAATCCGCGGCCACTCATTGCAAGCAAAAAAGGCGAGGAAGAATAACAGATACCTACCCGTGAATTCGCTATATCCGACTCGGGTGCCGGCAGAGTGACGAGGTCCTCGTCGTGGATCATATCAGCTGCTACATCGCCAAGACCGGCCTTCTCCGCGAACCCACCCAGGCCCATCTGTTCATTGAGGATTCGTCGCTTTGCCGCCGCATCATTTGGATCTGGGAGCACGACAAACGAATAGTTTTTGTTACTTTTGCGAACAAAGAATTTTGCTAATGATTATAAATCATTACAACACCAATTACTCACCAATTACTCACTTCAATTATGTAACGCCATTAATTTAAAACTGGACAAACTAATTTTTTTTAAATTGAAACAAATTACTTAACTAAGATTTCGCGCTTTATATGACCCGAAACTTCAAGCCAAATGAACAATCCCAGTGTACATGGAAATCACACACACACAACCTGGGCTACAGTTGTGGCACGATTTCTCGACGAAAAACGTTAATCGGAACACCGGCACAATAACAAGTGTTCCGATTAACGTTTTTCGTCGAGAAATAGTGCCACGGCTGTATTAGTATTATTCTTTTATCATTAACCAGTATTAGCATTTCTAAAACGCGAGGTCTTGACGTAAATCTTTTACCCTCAGCGCAAAGGTTAAAGAATTAATTAGCAAAAGGAAGCTTAAAATTGACATAACTCAATTAAATTAACTTAATTAAACAATTTGAATCAATAAAATAATAAAATAAAATAATAATTAAAATAATAATTAAAATAATTGAAACAATTACATTTTAAATAAACTAAACTAAATACTAATTAAACTGAGTAAAACTCTTCGTTATCAAACCGATAAGAAAAAACTGATAAACCAGAAACTAAAACAATCAAGCAATCGAGCGTTCTCACCAGTGCTCGAGCTGTCACAGTCGTATTCCTTCCCCTCGGAGCCGAGCAGTTGCGCGCCGTGCGCAATCATTCTGTCCACGTCGAAATCAGCAAACCGCATCTTTCCTTCTGCAGTTTCTGTATCTCCTGTGGAGACTTCGGGTGTTGTTTCGTCGTTGGCGCTGCTGGGACACCATTGAGGCACGTTCTGTGCTACCGCGGAGAGACCCTGGCCGGCAGCCACTCTCGTATCCCAAGACGGACTCCGTAAAAGCCCCAAAAGCTGAAAATAATATCGGGCAATTTAATTCGATTCGGCAGAAAAGCACAGAGATTGCAGAAAACCTCGCGGCGCAACAAAATCATGTCGACAATCGATTGATTGGTTGATCAGCTGCGTTGTATACGATCGTTTAGTAGGTGTTGTTGATTGATTGATCGATTGATTAAGCAAATCGGAACTTTTAAAGTCTTTTTTTGCAGCACGTTCGCAAGTATGCGAGCATCCCTACGTGGAAAAGATCAAGCAAAATCCGAATTTCCACAAAATAAGTAAACTCGGCGTGCTACGTACGCGGTGAAGAAGATTTTTCAGTTCATGAGGATATATTTTCTGGACGTCTCCCAGCTGTGTGGCCGCCGCGCGTCTAGTTCCCGCGTTGGAACCGGACTCCAGCAAGGCAAACAGACGATCCAATCTGTAAATTGAAAACCCATGCTGGCGAAAATCAACGAGATTCGTTTGAGAGAAGAACTTTCACTCACCTGGTTGCCATTTTTAATTCGTTCGAATAAAAGTTTATTACGAAAACTGATTGTAGGGAACGAAAAGGCTGATGGTAGGAAGCGAAACACTTAATTGTAAGGAGCAAAAAGCTACTTGTAGAAATGAATGCTATTATGGAGAACAGAAACGCTAATAGTAAGGAACAAAATTCTAGGGAATTCTAGGAGCGAAAAAGCTTATTGTAAAGAACGGAAAAGTTAATTATAGGGAACAAGAAAGCTCATTGTAGGCAGGAGCGAAAACGCTGATTGTATAAAGAACAAGAAAGCAGATTGTAGGGAACGAAAATGCTTAATGTAGGAAACAAAGAATTTAATTATAGGAAAAGAAAAAACTGATTGTAGGGAACCAGAAAGATGGATAAGGTCCTTTTAACTTCTAGTTAGTGGTGTGCCAGCGGTTCCCAAGAGGGAGTGGCAGAACAGAACTCTTAACCAAGTTTCAAGTTTGCCAAAGTGGCACTCATTGATACATGCCAACGAATTGTATTTTTCTGAGCGTCCAAATCCTGAAGAATTTTCATCCACACTACCAGTAAAGTAAGTAAAGAGGAATGTTCGACGGGAATGACCATTTAATAGGTGAGCGTGGTAAATATGTGGCATACGGCACGGCCATGACGACATAATATTAGCCAAACGGCAAAACGTGATAACAATTAGTAAGAAGTGATAAAAATCCAAGCGGGAAAATGAAAGGGAAAAGAAAGAGAAGGAAATAATACAAAGTTTGGTCGGTCATCTCAGCATGCACTCACAGCTGCAACAAATACATCCGCGCAAAAAAGGGAGCCTTTACCGACAGACAGTGCGATGAAAATGGAAAACGTAAAAGCCTAAAACCGATTCCCAGCCTGAAGCAAGCTCGAAGAATCCCTCAAATAACGCTTGCCTCAGATCCCCGGGAGGATCGCTCGAAAAACGAACAGATCAACGAGGCGGCGAAATAGTGAAATTTAAAATGGCACATGCAGTGATTGATTGATTGATTGATTAAAGCGCAGAGCGGCGGCTTCCACGTAATACAGTCCAGTCCGTTCCGATAAAAACAACCACCGTGTGAAAATAAGCGAAGAGATTCCACAGCATGATGTGTGTGTGTGTGTATGAGTGTGTGTGTGTCACTCCGTTCCGAGGTAGGGGCAGACATAGGTGGCCGGGAAGAGACCCTGACAACCGCGCAGTTCGCCCTTCCACCACTGACTGTTGCCCTTCTCCAGGACCGTGACAATGTCACCGCGTTTCAATTCCAGCTCGTTAGCCTCCTGCGGGACAAAATCGTAATGCGCCACGACCATTTCTTGCAACTGCAATGGGAGGAAAGAGAGGATTATTTTATATCGGGATTATATTAATGCTGAGGGAGTCGCAGAACAACTACACCGGAACGGAACGGAACGAACACAGAACAGGGAGAACGAATGGTGAATCAGTAGCAAGGCAGCAAAACAAAATCGTTTTCTGCAATTACAAGGGTAGAAATCACCGGCATTTTTAACTTGGGATTTTATTTGTTCAGGAAATATCAGAGCTGCGACCTACCAGAGCAGAACAGAAAGAACGAACGAGCGAACAAACACAGAGGGAAGACATGACTTGAACACCCACCGAGAGTGACAGACGCAAAAAAAAAACATGTCCTGCAACTGCGAAAGAAAACACCCACGACATTTGTTTATTTGTTGAGGAAGCAGCAAACACAACTGCCGGAGAACGGAACAAACGGAGAGAACACTCACTCGTTTGACCAATCATAAGGAAAAATCAAAAAGAGAAGGAACGTAAAATCTTAGAGAAAAAAATCATGTTTCAAATTTTCATTTTCGAGTAGACGATAAAAGGAAACAAATTGGAAAGCTGCGTGAGTTACAATCAGTAACAAATGGGAATGAAAATCCGATTCTCGACTTGAAGAAAGCATCCTAAAGAAAACAATTTTAGAAAGCTTACACTATTTGGCCACGCCATTCGAAAGACAATCGAACATTTACCTCAAATAAAAATAATCTCAATTAAATGACACCGGCTTCGCGAAACTCACGACGAAGCAAAATCCCCGTCTAGAAAAGAGAATACCCAAAATTTTATTTAACTACATTCGCATGCGACTAATCAAATAAAGAGAAATCCTGTTTTTCCTGCACATTAAAGCTCAAAAACAAAAACAACAATTCACCGAAAGCCGAAGACACAAGAAGACTGGCAAACAAACAGGCCGACAGATACATAGACGGACGTATAGAAAGACATATACGTCTATACGGTAGATAGATTGACGGACGGACGGACGGACAGAAAGACGGACAGACAGACAGACAGACAGACAGACAGACAGACAGACAGACAGAAAGACAGACACAGAGAAAGTTGAGACAAGCACGTACCGCTCCGACTTCCATGTCATGTAGACGGATCTCCTGCGACCGGCTGACCGAGTGGTTCTTATGGTATGTCACCAGCTCGTTCAGCGAGTTGAACTTCACTACCCAGAGGAAAAATTTGCCTTGCGTGTCCCGAAGCACCTTAAAATGTTGCACTTCTGGACCACACCTATGGCAGAAAAAAAGTGCAAACATTAACCCCTGCAGCTTGGCCGTGAACAATGAAAGCCAAGTCGACTCGACTGTCGAATCAATCACGGGAAAGAATTAGGCGAATATATCGGTTTCATACTTGACGGAAAGGGAAAAGTCGCCGGGTGACGACTCGCTGGCTCGGATGAGGAAGGCCCCGTCGTTGGGCTGCTTTTTCAGGCGTGCCTCCGCATCCGCCCGACTCAAACGGCCCATATACCACCTGCAAAGACGTGCGGCGTTTTTTAATTGACCGATATAAACCGAGGCAAAAGATCGATTACGTATGGCGAAGACTGAAAGACTGATGATTATGTGATTCTCTTACGCGTGAGGTGCCATGTCAATGTAGTTGCTGGGAATTAAGCCCTCCTTGCCGTCGAGCTCAGCGCGATACCAATTCTGATCATCGTCCATATTTAAAACCTGAAAAAAGAAACAAAAAACAAAAAACACGTTAATGCAGGCCCCGGGCCAGACAGACTAGAGATTCTAAACACGGCGCATCGTTAGCACTTTCCCTGTATAACAGTCGTCAAACAACGAAAATTCATTTTCCCCAACTTGGTTTTGTTCAAAATTGCCGCAAACAATTAGCGAATTTCGTAAATTAACTTAAAAAATAAGCTTCAAGTCGAAACAAAGCTTAAATCGCACACAATCGAGAGAAAAAAATTCAGCGTAACCACAAAATTTCCCTGTATACGTTATACAGACAATTGCAGCGCTTGCGCCGTGTTTTACATTTCCCTCTTTATGCCACTGTATTTCAATTAATCTGCCCCGAAATTGAAAATTCGAACTGAAATTGATTTTGCATTACAAAACCGAAAAGAATGGCGCGTAACGTGAAGCGTTTTATCCAGAACGAGGAGGTCGAGGTCGTTGGAAGATGAAAGAATTTACCTTGAGCGTTTGTGTCCTCTTAAAACTCAGCTCATCCTCCGCGGTGGCGGTGAAGTCGTGCTTCGCGACCGCTTCCATGACGAAAAGAAATCTGTAAAGAAATTTTACCAATCCAGATGAAAAGTACCATTCGAGCGGAATTTCGCATGGACGTTTGTGAGTCGGTCAGCTGATACACACGTGGCAAAAATCTTGCTCTAACCGAGTCAAGCCATTACACTCGCTGCATGGGTGTTGTACACAACCGTAGAGTTAAAGTACTTAATTCGGTTAGCGCAAGTTTTTTGCCACGTGTGTAAATGACATCTCTGGGCAAATAAAGCCAAAACGACCATCTGTCAAGCGTTCACTCACCTGTCTGCTGCGGACAAACAGTTACGCAATGCCAAATAGTTTTCTAAATTTAAAAATTAAAACTGAAAAAGCATGACGTCGCACGCGCAGACGGATGAGAGCGAGGAGGGAAAAAAAGAAAATCGTCGCTGCGAAGGTTTTTCATGTGTTTGATTTTCACACACACTGAGACAACTACAAGTTCCAAATCCACTGTTGAGTGGAGTTACACTTGACTACTGGAATTTGCGCATGTGCGTCTCTCTACCATGAAGTTTAAAACCTTATTCTGAATTTTAAAATTCAAAATTTTGTATGAAACCAAAAAAATACTGACGAAAAAGTACGTGTCTGGATGCCTAACGCCAACAGTCCCTGAAGACCTTCCAAAGTTCAAACTCTGTTCCACTTCCACTCCACGTAGTCGACAAAAACAGGTGTGGCACCGTGACTCCAATTGGAACCGGACTAGATGACTCACTCGTGTGTCTGTCTGCGCATACATAATCGCAACAAGACGGCCTTGATGACTCATCGCCCTCACCCTGCGGCGGCGAACCATTCCCTACTATAACTATCCACCTGATTATCTCGCTGCGCACTTCTGGCACAACAGGGTCAACAATTTTCGAACAATATGTTGTTTCACGTTGGCCAATG
>LRSR01001032.1:0-10737 GCA_001579985.1 Hypsibius dujardini
ACGAGGTAAAATTCCCAATGCTGCGCAAGTTTTGATTTGGCATAAATGCTGCGCGCGACAGGACAAACAGGGAAAAATCGTTGCGTAAATCAATCAAAATAGCCAAAAGGTTTCTTTTTCATTTTCCATTTTTTAAAAATTGTATTTTTAATTGTTTGTCAAAGTTATAGTCACACATGTTTGTCCGATTTATTGCTGATATTTTGAACCCAAAAAATCGACAAACAATGAGAGAAAAGTGTGCGAACGCGGCATTTATACCATTCCCGAACTAGCACAGCATTGGGAATTTTCACCTCGTACTTCCTCTTTGTCTGCGTGTATATGTGTGCATGTGTGTGTCGCCACATTTTCGAACCTCCCTGATACACTGAACTGCGATCTCTGCCCGCACTCTCAGCCTCTCTTGCCGCAGTCCTCTTGCCCGTGTCGATATTGCCGCCTAAAGTGCCAGGTAGGATGCACTGAACTGCTGATCTCTGCCCGCACTCAGCCTCTCTTGCCGCAGTCCTCTTGCCCGTGTGGATATTGCCGCCTAAAGTGCCAGGTAGGACCCGGATCGATGTGAACGCCTTCCCTCCTTATCAGTAAGGACGTTTTTCACACGTGCAACGCAGAATGCCTCCGCTTTGTTTTTTTAAATTAGAACAGTATTAGTGATGATTTAAAAAATGTGTTTCATCGGTGATCAAAACCAACCTTTTTTTGGCGAAATTTCAAAGTTGAGAAAAAAATGGAAGAATCCCATTTGTCATGATTTTTTTCATTTTCACTGTAAAAACGGTGGCTCATTGAAATGCATTAAATATGATTGTTTTGACACTATTTCATCCCAAATTCAATTTGAAATCGATTGACGATAACCAGATAATTTTCTGATATCAGGGGGCGGAGCTACATGTCAATTCTGGATGGCTTCGCTGGAATTTTCAGCCCTTTTTTAAGATCCCACAGCCCCGCCCCCTTTCATCCGAAAATTATTTAGTTGATGTCGATTGAATCCAAATTAAATTTGAAATGGGATAATGTTAAACAATTTTATTTAATGCATTTCGATGCGCTACCATTTTTACAGTGACAAATCATGACAAATGGGATTTTCCCATTCTTTTCTCAACTTTGAAATTTCGCCAAACAAAAGTTTGGATCTAATCATCAATGAAATGAAATGAATCTAATCGCCAATGAAATGAATTTCATAAATGATTACTAATGTTTTTTTTTAAATAAAGCGGAGGCATTCTGCGTTGCACATTTGAAAAACGTCCGAAGTTTCCCCACGAACGCCCGATTTCGATGTCAGTGCCAAAAGTATCTTCTCCTTGCATAATTCCGCTCATTTAGGAAACAACAGTTATTTTTAATTTTCTTTTAGTGAATTTCGAAAAGAAATTAGCTGACCACTGTACACTGCCGAATGAGAAAAAAGTCGCCGATGAAAAGTGTCTGTTGAACTGCTCCGCACCCTTTTTGGTTAAACTATCAATCAATCAATCAATCAATCAATCAATCAATCAATCAATCAATCAACCAATCAACCAATCAATTGATAAGTCTTCATAGTAGCCAGTTTTTAGTCAGCACGTATTTATTTTTATACATTTTGGTCAGCTCACAGTCTTCGTAATTTTTCATTTAAAAAAAGTCAATGGCCAATTGCTGCCAATTTCTGCCAAATCTTAGTCAAACAGAAAATGACCAACACAGGATCTCAAAATATTTAGCACCACAGCAACTCTCAAAATCAATTGAGTTTGATGAAATTACACAAAAACCGTGTTTGCGTGAAAATTCGGATTGCGCCTTGTCGTACGACTTTGAGCGTTGACAAGTTAATGTTTCGTTTGGAAAACGTACGCGGCGGAGCAACTGCCTCGGAACCCGCCCATTGTTCATTGTCCACTGCAGTTTTATGAGAGAAAATACAGGCGTGTTTCTCCTGCTCATTTTCGTCTCTGAAAAAAGTTGGCCATTCCCCAGTAGACGGCGCTGCGCTCTTCCTGTCGCGCTCTATTCCCTGTGTACAGTGTGCGTTGGAAATTTCATTTAAACTCTACTTTATTAATAATAATAAAATTAACTAGATTAATAATCATATATTCTTAAATATTGAATGAAAGATTTTATATACAAAAAGGAATATACATATATTGTCTATTTGTCTGTCTGTCTGTCTGTCTGTCTGTCTGTGAGGGTATTGCGCCCATAAATCAGTGAAAAATAAAACGGTACCCCAACATTCGGCCTGAGAAATTTACGTTGGTGAGGCTGAAAATTGCAAGATTTACAGCTGTCGTTTTGCTACACATGCCACACAGACATTCAGACACAAGCACACAAGAGGTTCTCGCAAAATCGGCCATCCATCCCGTTGGAACGGCCGTCGATCGATGAGCCACCGAGCGAAAGCTGCCGCTCATTTCTTTTCCGATCAATTCACAGCAGTGATACACACTCATATGTTTATATGGTCCCCTGTCTGTGAGGCCTGAAAAGGTGATAGAAAGCGCTCACCCGTGGAAGGACCGATTTTCTGATAGCACATTTAGGAGACCATACAAAATGGCAAATATGGCAGGCTTATTGAAAACTATATGAGGGTGCCTTTCCGTCTTTGTTTCGGGTGTCGCAGGGTCGCTAAACTATTTCTGTATAGACATTGTTATAGAGAAGTCTCCAGAATTGCGAGGAAAAGGCCGAAGAAGGGGGGCCGTTAAAAATGCTAACATCTGCTTGAAAGATATACAAAGATCTCGGTGATTGCTTCGTACGTGACATTCGGAGAGAATTCTAGGGGGTTCCAGACCGGAAGTGGAGTTTTTCTTGGAGTAGAGGTTGCCCCGAACACTGCTGCAGTTTATTGGAAGAGATTGTATTGGACTATCGTATCACAGACACAAACACAGACACAGACACAGACACAGACACAGACACAGACACAGACACAGACACAGTAACAGACACAGACACAGACACAGACACAGACACAGACACAGACCCAAACACAGACACGTTTGTAAGAAATTCGAACTTCGGAATCCTTTGTTTCATCTGGAGACCATCGATTACCGCGTACTCGCTGAAATATGCCATTCTTCTTGGTGTTGCAATTTTTTGCCATAATGGGTGCCACTTGTTTGATGCTAGATTTTGGCAAGCCCGAATGTGGGGACCGAAGGCATGCCGCAACCATGCTAATCAACATTGAAATTACGGGTATTAGTTACAAAGCTCATCTCGATGACAGAAGCCACCATTGGTTACGGGTTGGCAAGGTACTACCGCGACCTGCGGTATGCAAAGTCGCCATGTCTGCTGCGATGCCCCAGTGGCGCCGTCTGAACCGGAACCAGAAGTCCTGTAGTTCGCACCAAAAGTTTTCTTCCTTATGCGCGCACCCAGATGCCTTTTTAAAACCCATTTAAATTCTCTGGAGATTTTTCTTACTTACGAGTAACTAGTGTTGGGAGCAACCCTGCTCTATTGTGAGTGAGACTACTCGGTTATCTGCTTGCCTTTCTATGTGTCATGTTCAACTGTTTGACTGTTCCTTTTATTGTTTGAATGTCTGTCTACTTGAGTGCCTGTATGTCTGTGTATCTTTCTGTCTATTTGTGTGTCTGTGTGTATGTCTGTCTGTGTGTCCATGTGTCTGTCTGTGTGTCTGTCTGTGTGTCTGTGTGTCTGTCTGTGTGTCTGTCTCTGCTTTGGTGCCTCTCTGCCCGCTTCACTGGCTCGCTGCCTGCTTGCTTCAGCTGCCTGTTTGCTGGTCTGACAGTCCGCCTGCTTGACTTGTCTACTTGTCTACTTGTCTATCCGGATCTGTGCACGCCTACCATCACGTTCCAGTCTGCCTGCATTTTCTGTCTATGGTGTTTCTATGCCTTTCTTGCCAGTCTAATGTCTGTAGCAGATCAGGCATCTGTTTCCCGCAGCGCCTTTCAGTTTCTCCTAGGTCGCCCTTCCGGTTCGTGCCGTTTATCCTAGAGCGATTCCTCTTCCGTCTGTCTGTCCCTTTCCTTTCGGCCCCCTTAAAGTTACTCGAGTCAAAACCGCGAAATCGAACCTGCCATTTTATTGAGACAAAGCACTTGATCGATCGGATCGCTGTTTCGCGACCACCGAGAGTATGGGCGGACGATAAGTCGACCCTTCTCACTATATCTCAAAGACGACCACGCTGACAACGCGTGACAAGACAGCTGAGATAGGCAGACAGACAAACAGACAGGCAGACGGTTAGAGAAACAGACACAGCATAGATGGTACAAAGTCTACCATTATGATCAGACACACACACATATATATACTGTTTACACAATTGGAACACGCAAGCGGGGACCTAATTGTGTGTGGTCCTCGTCCTCGTCGTCGAAGTAGCCGGCCTTTTACCTCAGGCGAGGCGACTCAGCGAACCATCCAATAAAAAATGCGCAAAGGGAGACACTTGAAGCTTTGCAAAGTCCCTCTCCTTTCATGTTTGTGAGCGTCACTGTCAATATTATGGTGGGCCGCTCGCGTTCGACGCTTGGCTAGACGGATGGATTGGTGGTTGATTGAAATGAAACGCTGACGTCGCTTCAGCCGGGAACACGAGCGACCGGCTTGTCTACTGTTCCGGCTGTCTGCCTGTGTGTGTGTGCGAGCGAGTGTGCTGCTGTTGTTATTATTCGGTCTGTCTGTCGTCTGTGTGTTGTCTGTCGCCGCGCCACTCGACGCGCTGTGTGCCTGTGTGTCTGCCCATAGTGATGCCGCACACGCTGCTGCACTCGCCTTAAACCTCTGGCACTCCGAAATGAACTGAACTGAACGTGAAAGATTCATACACAATATGCTATTTTACACTGATGGTCATGTTGTCTGTCGATAAATCGATAAACGTATATATGTATTTTAAAAATATACTGACAAATGAAACAGCTTTGTTGGCCAAATGTGTATATTAAAATACTTTAAAAAAAACATTTCCGTTAAATTCATTTACACACATTTTATGAGTTACAGCCTTTATCACAATGCCGAAAAGTTGTAGTCCCAACACAGGCGGAAGTTCGCGCTTTAAATTTCATCCCAACTTTTCCCTCCCATCAAAAAGACCCCCTTTTTTGCTCCCTGTTTTAGTGTCCCCTTCTCCCACTGTACTTCACACGCACCAATCAGCCAAGCCTTTATTTTTCCCGGTTATTAAATTATGAAATCGGCTAGGGAGAGGCGCGCGTTCATTCCATCCGCCGCCTCTTGAATACATCGCACAAGTTCTTCCGGTGTCGAGCCTCCTTCCCCGGCCGTCGCGTATTTTGACGAGACCTATTTCCACGTCAACTGACTCGTCTCTGAAAGCGCTTCTCTCTCCCTGGCCTCTCTCTCCCTGGCCTCTCTCTCCCTGGCTTCTCTCCCCGGCTTCTCTCTTTCTCACTGAAAATGAAGGTCAGTCTGCAGGCGCGTCGAAATTGCCTAGACGAGAGTGGGTGAGAGAGAGCGCGCGTCAGCAGACAAAAGCCACGTCATCTTAAACGACTTTTCTATCCACGCAGAAACAGAAAGAGAGATGAGGGAAAAGCAAAGCCGGAGAAAGCCGTTTGAAGGACAGTATGTTTGCACTGATAAAGGCGCATTTTATAGTGCAGCGACTGCAGCCGCAGCCAATCGAGCTCCACCGAGATCTTACCAGTTTTTGCCCGCATGTTATCTCTCGATATATTATTTATATGCATAATACACAAAGGGGATTTTGCCTAATTAGTTACTCTTTCACACACGTCCTACTGATAGTATAATTGATGATTTTATTAAAGGATATATATATATATATATATTAGATTTGGTTTTGTCGATTTTAATAGAAGTTAAACGGACTACCAGTGTAGTAAATTAAAATTACCGAAGCATATTAATTTTTTAATGTTATTTTTTAGTAGTGTTTTTCATCGTTCTGAATTTTAATATTGATAAATGATATTCATAAAAATCATTTCTGGCTAAAACTGTAATAATTAAAACTATTTCCGCTTTATTTCAGTACATTAAAATATTAAGGTATATAACTATAGTATTAGGCGAACTCCCTGTACTTATTATACCGCACAAAGCAAAAGTGATTTGATGGGTCGGTAATTATCGATGATAAAGCCCCGCCGCGAGGACCCTCACGTGCACGAGGCGAGAGATTGGTGTGAAAAAGGACGAGGAGGAAGCACCAGCTGACTTTTTGAACACAAAACCGTAATCTCCCGATTTGAAGGGACAGTTAAGCCCCACCCCCTCCAGGCATCGGCTACTGTTCAATCGGATTCACTGTGTCGTGATTGGTTGAAATTTAAGACCAATTTGGCAGCGACTGATTGATTGATCAAGTGGAATTTCTCGACATACATCGTATCAGTTGATTGATTGATTGTAGGTGAATAATAGCAAACGGTGATGAAGAGATACGAACCAGGGTGGATCAAATTAACTGGTAGGGCAAAAAAGTGCCCTTTGAGATCGGGAGATTTCGGTACGAGGTGAATCACCCAATGCTGCGCAAGTTCGGAAATGGTAAATGCCGCGTTCGCACACTTCTTTCATTGTTTGTCGATGTTGTGAGTTAAAAATATCATAAATAAATCGGGCAAACATATTTGCCAATAACTTTGACAATCAATCGAAAATACAATTTCTCAATAATGGAAAACGAAAAAGAAACCTTGTGGTTTTTTTGATTGATTTACGCCACGATTGTGCGCCGTTTGCCCTGTCGTGCGCGGCATTTATGCCAAATCAACACTTGCGCAGCATTGGGAGTTTTACCTCGTACATAAAAATTGTGATGTTCATCTTGGGTGGTCTCTCTTCGCTTACGTCGCATATAGCGGAGATAGAAAGATCAATTTGGTGCTTTTAAACGTCCTTTATTTTGACCCCATGACAAATTTTGTTCACACGCAGAAAGGGCCAAATTTATGCTTCTAGGCTAAATTGTACCACTTTATTCAAAAATCACGGAAAATGCATCTTTATGTGTGTGTGTGTCGTAGGGAGTGCGCTAATGGGAAGGTCGCTGAACGTGATTTAAGTTGGCACGTCAGCTGGCCTTGGCATATTCCGACGCGAATTTGAAGAGGACTTAGTTTTTGTCTCGCTCTGTCAAATTGAAAGAAAAAACTAGAATGAAAATGCATTTTGTTATAATAAAAATGGTGGAGAAGATATTTTGATATTATTTGATATTATTTATATTAATATTAGTTAATAATAATAGAATTCAAAAATATTTTATTTATTAAAAGAAAAAAAACTTAATAAAATAATTTCGCAACTGTTTTAATCCAATAAGCCTTGCGTTAATTTAAATTATTATGTTATATATTAATTAAACTGAAAAATTCCAAAACATTTAAAATATCCAATATGTCAAAAGAAACTTTGGATTTGTCAAGATTTGTATTTTTTCTAGATATTATTGTAAAATCCCGTTTGCACATGAACATCAGCAGCTCAGAAAAAACTCTTTACACGCAATGGTCGAATTTTTTCCTGTTAAACTATAAATCTGCAATTGATAGGACGCTCATCCAATGGTCACATGATTAATGCGTCGCGCCTGTCGTTACTTAACCCTGCTATAGTTCCGCATTGGGACTTTGTTTATCACCGGACCGGAAAAGGGAGAGCAGACAATTTTATGACACTCTGTGTGAGGCGAAAAGTGAGGGTTCTCTATTAGTAGACCAGGAAATGCGGGACAAGATGATCCGGATACTCTTGTCACAGACGGACAGACAGACAGACAGACAGTCAGATAGGCAAACAGATAGACAGACAGACAGGCAGACAGACAAACAAACAGGCAGGCAGACAAACAGTGTGTCTGTGTATGTGTCTGTGTATGTGTCTGTGTCTGTGTCTGTGTCTGTGCCTGTGCCTGTGTCTGTGCAAACCGAAACGCCGCGAATTTCTTGACACTCTCAACCGCCCCGCCGAGGTTCTCCATCCATCCACTTTCACACCAGCGTGCACTCATTTGATTCGATATCCCCGTTTCCAGGCATGAATATGCAAAACCCCCCATTTGTGTTGCGCCGGCTGATCATGAAGCGAGGAGCCCCAACAACCGGCCTCGCGAGCCTCCAATCAGCGTCAGATAAAATGTTAATACTATTCTAATCGACAGGCAAGAACTGCGTGTGAGAGAGAGAGAAAGCGAGAGAACGAGAGAACGAGAGAGAAAGGGGGCTGGCAGACAGACAAGCTGAGGAACCCTGCACACATACATCGCACACGTCTAATCTCGACGGCGGGTTTCTCCTTGCGACACAACAGAAATATGATTTTTCGTTTCGGTCGATATATGATTTAAATATTCCAAAGTTCCCGCCACACGTGTTTAGTTTTCTGAGAATTTCTCTCTTTATTTCTTCTCTTTATCGCGCGCGCTTAATATTTTTCCCTTTGCCAAGAAAAGTCTTGTCTCTGTATGGACAATTACAACACTTTTACTTTTACATTGCGACCGAGTCCCCGGCCGCTACTTTGTTGCATTTTTTTCCTCACTTCCCTCCCTAACACCTTTTCGTCTTCTCCCCTCGACTTCCCGAAAAGGTAAACAGAAATATAAAATTTATCGCAGTTAAATTTATTAATTTGACAAACAAATGCCGCTCCTATGTAAACGTTTTGTCTGTGCGCGGTCATTTAAATTACGTCGGATATATTTATAGCAATTTATTTGTTTTACTATTTAAAAAAAATTAATGTACGACTAAATTTTTATTACACATTCAAAGTGATGTTTTAATTCACTCACTGCCTCGGTGTTTTCGCGGCTCGAATGAAATAGTCCCCCCAGTGTCTTATTTATGTTAATTATCGCAGTTATCATTTTTTTCTGCTGACGATAATAAAATTTTTTTATTATATTTTACCCAATCAATTAATTTTAAAAATTTTACCGTATTTTATATATTTTTATATATATTTACTATTAAATCCCAGTTATTTAATTTAAAGGTATCAGATTATATAATTAGGTTTGTTTTTGTATTGCTAAAATAAATTTACCTCCTCAGATTGCGTGAGCCGAGGTGGCGACCCAGTGTGTGTGGAGTTCTCAAGTGCTGGAGAGCGTCTTGGTGTCTGTCTGTCCGCTTTGTCTGTCTGTCTGTGGCACAGCCGCAACAACGGCTGCGCACGTCGACCGCCTGCGCGTCCTACTTACTGCTGACAAGGGGATATTTTCCTGCGTCAGTCTGACATCGGACCTAACTTTTTTTCGTGAATACGTACTATCAAACCATAATTTTAAAAAATATGATTGGTCCCCCTCGGTTCCCTGTTCGAGATGGAGAAAATCGGGGAAATTCTTATTGCGGCAGCCGCTTTAAAGGTTTCGCCATAGCATTGATTGGTTGAATGACGAAAATTATTTTGTTCGTTAACCCATTTAACGGTTCAGGCAAACAAAAATCGATGCGCAAATCATTCGACAATCAATCAATCAATTTTTGTGGATAACCGCACAACAAGGAGGCGCGCAATATTTAACTTGCTAATACGGACTGAAAAATATGAGACCGCAATTTTTGATTTTTTTTTCCGCCCAGCATTCAGCTGAATTTTGTGCTGGTCTCACAGCTGATTGGACACAGCTTAAAATTGAGACAGTTCAGTTCGAGCGACAATTTACGAACATAGCGTAAAAAAGTATTATCTTCGGAATCGCATTAAACAACCATTGTGTAGAATACATAGAAATCCGGTAAGTACACACATGGCCACAATACTGGGAGTTTGGCTCAAACTCGGGCCACCCAATTTTGCTTGCCCCCAGTCAAAGAGTGGTTCGAACTCTGTCACCCAGTAATCTGGCCACGTGTGTAAATAAGGCCTACACACTTAAAAAGTTGAAGCTGTTAATGTTGGCACTCAACAGAATGGATGAGCAAAAAAATGAGCCAACAAATAAAAACGTGCATAAAGTTACAAATACATGTTAACAGGAAAGCAACATCATAACGCATACTTTTTTCGCTCAACGCAAGCGGTAACCACATCAAGCTTCCCGAACATACTAGTATTTCTGAGGGAAAAAATGTCAAGCTTAGCAGACTCAAATTTGAAGGTGGAATTAAAAACCAGGCTGTTGCTAATCGAACGGAACTTGAAGTGTTGGAGCTTGCTTGAGTCTGATGTTTTTATGAGCGGCTGCACATGAGTTCTGAAAAGACAACACATTATGGTTGTTTTAACTGGCAAAAGAAATATCGTGAACAAAAGTGATAAGATATAATAGACAAAACATCTGGCCAAAATATTGCTAAGTATGGATAAAAAAATTTATTTGTCTGCTGTTTTTCTGTCGTGTGCCTGTCGGTTTTCAATATCTACCTGTATGCTGTTCTATATATCTAACTGTCAGCCAGTCTATCTGTTTGTCTGTCTGTCTAGCGCACTGTTTGTCCTGTCTTTGTATCTGTCTGCCTGTTTGTTTGCATGCCTTTCTCTTTTACTGCAGTCTATCTGTCTATTTGCTTGCCTGTATGTCTGTCTGTCTGCCGGTCTCCCAGTCCGTCTGCCGGTTTGTATTCTGTCTCACTAACTGTTTGCCCCGTTCTGTCTTTCTTTCTGTTTATCTGTCTGTGTGACGGCCTCATCAATATGTCTGTTTGTCGGTCTGGCTGTTGTCTGCCTGTTCTCGGTGAGCATACAGATAGATAGACAGACAAACAGACAGACAGACAGACAGACAGACAGACAGAC
>LRSR01001033.1:0-15610 GCA_001579985.1 Hypsibius dujardini
GACAGACAGGCAGGCAGGCAGGCAGGCAGGCAGGCAGGCAGGCAGGCAGGAAGGTAAACAGACTTGTATGGCTTGGTGTGAACTTGGCGTTTTTCGTTCCAGCAGGAGGAGATTGATCAGCTCCGAAATCGCGCCAACGACGTGGTCAGCATCATCGGAATCGTCCCGCCGCTGGACGGCGTGGAGGGGGAAGTTTACGGCCCTGATGATATGATGGTGGTAGTGCTGTTACGGAATGCTCTCCGGACTGGCGAAGAGGCGGTTCTATATCAGAAACCCGTTGTCAAATTCGTCTTGCCGCTGCTTTTGATTAAGTTCTACGAACACTATCTGGACCTTCCCTTGAGCACTGATATCGAGGACCCAGCCCGGCCCTTTGGGCGAGACTCAAATCACGGACATTCCGACTTGCTTATTTAATTTATTAAGCAACAAGTTTGCCTCTTCATCACTTTATGGTCTCTCTTTCGGCAATCCGACATTCGCATTTTCAGGCGTAGCCACACGTGTATGTATGACAGTATACTGGAGAAATTCGGTTCAGCCGTTCTTTGATTGAGCGTTAGACATTGCACACGCAGCTGGACGTTCTCATTTGCGTGTTTTTCGCCTTTGGTTTTTGTTTGAGTTGTTTTTTACATTTATCACCTGGACTGGGAAGATTGCACATGTTGTTGAATATGAATTATTCCATGACGTTACAACATATGTTGTATTGTAGAATTGTACATCTCTGTTTGTATGTATCTCATACTGAATATATTTGATTGTCTGTCTGTCTGTCTACCTGTCTGGTTGTCTGTCTGCCTGTCTGTCTGCCTGTCTGTCTACCTGTCTGGTTGTCTGTCTGTCTGTCTGCCTGTATGTTTGATTGTCTGTCTGTCTGTCTGTCTGTCTGTCTGTCTGTCTGTCTGTCTGTCTGTCTACCTGTCTGGTTGTCTGTCTGCCTGTCTGTCTGCCTGTCTGTCTACGTCTGTCTGTCTGTCTGTCTGTCTGTCTGTCTGTCTGTCTGTCTGATTGTCTGTCTGTCTGCCGGTCTGTCTGTCTGTCTGTCTGCCGGTCTGTCTGTCTGCCTGTCTGCCTGTCTGTCTACCTGTCTGGTTGTCTGTCTGTCTGTCTGCCTGTATGTTTGATTATCTGTCTGTCTGTCTGTCTGTCTGTCTGTCTCCGGTCTCCGCCAGTGGTATTCATGGCCTTCTACTATATGTATATACAAGTGGCCAGGCAAATTTATTGCAAGCAAGCACACGGCTTCGGATCAGTAATCAGATTAATCAAAATAACAAATTTTAATTTTTTATTTAACAGTTGAATTTTTCAAATTAAACGACCGAGCAACCACCACACTCCCTTTCCAGATTACCGCTGGAATGCGGAACGCGATGATATACGCAGTCCGTTAAGCCAATCCAGATTGCAAACTGGACTGATGGCCTACGCTTTTAACGGCTGGCTGTCTTTGCCAAATGGTTTAATGGGCCGACGGCCTCCATCCTGAATTGGCCTGTCGGCCTACGCGCGTGTGTGTGTGTGTGTGTGTGTGTGTGTGTGTGTGTGAGCTTTGCCTGTATGAGAGCGGAGTGAGTTGTACACACCTGGCAAAATCCTTGCGCTAACCGAATCAAGCACTTCAACTCGCAGCTCTAAACGACACCCATGCGTCGAACGAGCGTGATGGCTTAACTCGGTTAGCGCAAGGTTTTTGCCGCGAGTGTATGTTTTGTTTGTGAAAGAGAACAAATGAAGATGAATGGGGGTCGTCTTTTGATTGTACGTTTTAGACAACCCGCGTAAAATTTCCCTTCCTTGCGGATTAATTTCACCCCTTTTCCCTCCACTCATCTCGCGATAAGTGCCCTCACACACACACATCAAGCCAGGTGAGTCGGCTCGCCGTCCTTTAAGGTCACGTGTCAGTCAATCAGCGCGTCGACGCTGAATAAAACTGAATAAAATAAAACAAGCAATTTATTTTCCTCGTTTTTCCGACCGACTTCGAGTTTTTAAAAAATCTGCTTGTCCGTTGATTGTGCGGCCAGCATGAAATAAATTCTTCAATGTTTCCAGCAGTGGAAAACGCCTGCGGATCCGGTGGAATCGAATGAGTGGTGTCCCATTTTTTTAACGGGAAAATGGATGTGGAATTTTCTCAAACCAATTTGGTGCCGAGGGGCGTTTTGCCGATTTGATGCACTGTTGCCGGTCACATCGGTGCGCTGAATCACGCTTTGGAAAGGGGAGAGTTTGTTTCACTGGCCGCGGAGCCGTGCGAGGGAGTGCGGGCCATTTCCGGGCATTCCGAGGCGGAGAACTTCCTTGTGGGGAAGATTCTAGTGTGCGAATTTTACTCGCCGTTTATTCCTTTGATCTCATCTGCCATTGAAATTTGATGCTGAATGGGAAATTCGACATGGATTATCAGCGCCGGAATTCGTTGAGTGGGTGCAGTTTTCGTGGAACTGCAGAGGCTTCGGCTTGACGGACCTCTTCAGGCGATAAATCTCTTCAGCTGCAACTAAAACTCCTCCGCAATTCGCGGTTTCGCCCTGCAACTCCTTCCAATCAATTATTTTGTGGACGTATAATTTCTTTGATTCCATTGGCGCTGAATTTCGGCAAGTGCGAGCGTTGCGAGACGCTTTCGGAGACAGGCATTGTTTTGCGACATCCTCCACAATTTGTCCCCGAGGCTCAGCTTATCGCCGCCTTTCCCCGATGTTACGGACTAAATTCCAGCAGCACTGATATCTCTTTGTTTTCTTTCAAAATCCCAGCTCCCAGATGGGGAGGAAGCTTTGCCGAAAGTGATCCGCAGCAGAGGCTCCGGAAGAATCTGTTAGATTGATAGATTGGTTGCTGGATTGATTGGTTGATTGATTGATTGGTTGGCTGGTGGATTGATTGGTTGATTGATGGTGTGCCATGCCGAGTAAGAAGAACAGCGATAAACCGCCGCGTCCGCGGAAGCGAAACAGTCCTGCGAGTAGCGAGAGCTCCATTCAGTCGTTGGCGGATTTGGAGCAGCTGCCGAATGACGATCCCTTGGCACGGTCGAGTCCGGCGACGCCGCGGATTCCGGAACCACACGGCTCCCATTACCCGCCAGCTTACAGGGATGAAGGTATGCCGGGGAATGGAAGTCTCCATGGGATGGGCAGCTACTCTCACCAGCCACCGCCTCAACAGCATCATCATCATGGGCAGAACGGGATGATGGGAGGTAACGGAATGATGGGGTCCGTACCTTCCCCGTCGCAGGGGCAGCCACCGCCTCCGCCCATGCAGTTTCACCCGCCGCCGCCGAAGCCGCCGATGGAGAATGGATTTAACCATGTGGCGTCGTTGGTGGAGAAGGACCTTCTTAGTAGGGTGAGTGTCTGGGCGATTTTGTCTGTATCTGCCGGGTTTGGCCAGACGTCTGCGTTATCTGGCGCTGAGCTGGCCGAACTTGGTGGGGACACCCAGTTAAACTGCCTGCCTGCCTGTGTTGACTTAGAAATTAAAAATATGTAGGACAAATAAATGTTTTTTGGCACATTCCCGCTCAGAATTCAATTTGAAATCGATTGGCACTAGTAGAATTCTTTTTAGAGGCTAGGTGGCGGAGCTAGGCGTCATATCTGGAATATCACTCGGAAGTTTCCAGTCAGGCTTGAGAGTGGCGCATCACTCCGTCCCTGATCAGAGGGGGTTATTACGAACTAATTCCAAAAAATTTGACGTGTACCAAAAACAGATTGATTTATTGATGTTTGCGGGCAGAGGCGATGGAAAATTAACTTGAACGTGGAATTTATTTGTCAAAATTGTTCTTTCAATTTAAATTGACTTCCATCAGGAAACAGAAACCTCAAGGCAGGAACTGCTTATTAGTGTTGATTGATTGATTGATTTAAGTGATTAAAAAAACAGGAGATTGTTGTGATTGATTGATTGATTGATCTAAGTGATTCAGCAATGGAAAAATGAATTGGTTGATTGATCGGTTGATCGATTGATTGGTTGATTGATTGATATAAGTGATTCAGAAATGGAAAAATGAATTGGTTGATTGATCGGTTGATTGATTGATTGGTTGATTGATCGGTTGATTGATTGATGGGTTGATTGATTGGTCGATTGATTGATTGATTGATGGGTTTTTCGTTCCCGTTGCAGATTGCTTTGAGGTGTTATCGCCAAATTCCTCTTTCGGAAGTGTCTGTTTCAAAGCTTTCGATTGTTATCTTTTGCAGACGCTGGAACACAACGCCCAGCTGATCCTGCAGGTGAACCAAGCCATGGTGGACAACCGGCCCGACCTGGTCGGCGATCTCATGAGCCAGCTCGGCAAGAACATCAACTTCCTCTCATCGACCGCTGCTGCCGCTTCACCTGACCGACCGCCATCATCATCACCCCTCACATCAGCTGCGTCCTCCTTCAACCAGAACTCGAGTTCCGGCGAATCTCCCGGCAGCAGCCACTTACCCGGCGGACCTGCACGGATATCGCAGAGTCCCCTGCCAGTGCGGCCGCGGTCGCAGCCGACGCCGCCGCATGTCAGTCCTCCGCCCGGCGGTCCGAATTACTCCGCCGCGGGCGGTGGGAGCCCTTCCAACGGTCAACTGCCTTACCCGGGAACTCCGCAGCAGCAGCAGCAGTACTCCCCGTCGGGAGCGTCTCCCGCGACGTCCTATCTACCGCGGCCGATTTACTCGCCCCTGGCGCAGAGTACCCACGGACCCGGCGGGGGCTTCGCGCCCAAGTCGCCAAGTGTGTCGCCATTCCCGCAGCAGCAGCAGCAGACGTCGAATGGGGTGCCTTCGCCGAGCCGGCCGCCGGTGTATCCCAATAATGCTCAAATGCCGCCGCACCAGTCTGGATTTCCGCAGCAAATTCCGCAACAGCAGCAGCAGCAGCACCAGCAGATGCATTCGGCAATGCAACAGCAACCGCCGCCGACGCTGCACCAGACAAATTCCATGCCTCCGCCGCAGAATTATCCTCACGTTGGCCAACAACCGAGAGGTCTGTCTGTCTGTCTGTCTGTCTGTTTGTCTGGCTGTCTGGCTGTCTGTCTTTTCTATCTTAACTATCTGTTGTCTGCCTGCCTGCCTGTCTATCTGTCTGCCCTTCAGCCTCTCCGCCGGTCTGTCGCTTGATCTGTCTGCCTGTCTATCCGTCTGCTCTGTCTGTATCTTTGTCAATCCGTCCTGCTTATGCCGGTCGGGTTTTACCTTTGGCGTGGTCGGTTTTGATAGATTCCTGTTTCGTTTAATTAGGCGTTCCGTCATACGGACCCGGTCCACAGCAGCAGCAGAATTACGGCGGCTATCAGCCGTCTCCGCCGGAACAGCAGCAGCAGCCGCAGCCGCCGGTTGATCCGGCGTTCACGTCCATGCCTCCGCCGCAGATGCAGCCGAAGAGGTCTTCGTCCGGCGGACACCGCGCTGCCGGAATGCCTCAAGTGCCGCAGGGTAAGTGGTGCGAACTTCTCGCTCGTGACCAGATGAGGGAAGTCAAAAAGGCAGATATGGTATATCGACAGTTGCACTTGACTAGACGACAGGCAGGCAGGCAGGCAGACAGGCAGGCAGGCAGACAAACAGACAGGCAAACAGACAGGCAAACAGACAGACAGACAGACAGACAAACAGACAGACAGACAGACAAACAGACAAGTAGACAAGCAGGTATTGAATTGAATTGGCAAACTGACATGTATTGAAGATACATTTTTCATTTCCGCATCAGGTACTGTCCCTGACCAAAGACAGATGATGTACCAGCCCCGGCCGTATATGGATCCATACGGCCCACAGCAGCAGCAGCAGCAACACCCGCCGCAAGGCCCGATGCAGCAACAGCCTTACGGGTCGGGACCTCAGCTCGGCATGGGCGGTCAGTATCCCGGTCCTGGTGGTCCAATTCCTGGTCAGCAGCAGCAGCAACCGCATCACCAGCAACATCAATATCACATGCACCAGCAGCAGCAGGGCCAGTTCAGAGCACCCGCACCACCTGGCTCGCCGTACAGTCATCCGTCCCCCGGTGGTGCGGGCGGAGGAGGAGGAGGATCGAATGGGCCTGGCTCGTGAGCCACGGAAGGTTAAGGGGAATACCTTGTGCTCAAAGCGTCTCTCTCTCCTCCGATGCCTTTCCAAAGATACTCACCGCCGGACATTACTGGTCGACTGACAGAGACAACTCTTCTTCTGGCTGCAGATGTGTGTGTTTTTTTTTGCTTCGCGCTTCTTTTGCGACAGTGCAGTGCAGGGAATCTATTCATTTTACGATTGGGTTGTTCTTGAATGAGACGAAATTGGGAGGTTTTTTTTATGTATTTCTGCGTGTGTTTGTGTGTGTCTGTCTGTGTCTGTGTCTGTCTGTGTCTGTGTGTAGCAAGCAGTAATCTCTCACTCGTTCCACACACACGTTTTGTTTTCAGAGTCTGATTTTTTTTGTTAGGTTTATCATGTTGTGAGTGCTAGCTCTCTCTCTCTCTCTCTCTGTCCCCCGTTGTGTCTCTCGGGGTGACTGAATCTGTGGCAGAGTTGTTGTTGAACCATGGGATTAGCATGTATTTTATACGGTCTCCATTTTGTTTGGTTTTCTCTCTCCCTCTCTCACTCTCTCTCTCTCTCTCGTTTGAACAGATGGCTTGCTAGTTTTATGTCGATGGACGCACAAAAGTAACTGGACATTCGAGAGGTTTCTTTATGGCTTCGTAGTCTGGGGGAAGAGGAGAGAGCGCAGAGCCACTGCCCAAGTCAGACAGACAGACAGGCAGACAGGCAGGCAGACAGACAGACAGGCAGACAGACAGACAGGCAGACAGGCAGACAGACAGGCAGACAGACAGGCAGACAGACAGACAGGCAGACAGACAGGCAGACAGACAGACAGGCAGGCAGGCAGGCAGGCAGGCAGTTAGATAGGCAGACAGGCAGGGACACGTGACATGTCCTACTCTTGCCTGCTTTTTTTGCCAGTTGATTGAAATCTTGACGGACTTTTTTCGGCCAATCGGATTTAGAGCAAGAACAATTGCAATAGGATTTCAGTCAGCCAGCTAAAATACAATCCGTTTGTTAATATTTGATGTTATTAGCCCCGGCCCCAACAAGATGGTAGACCCGAGGGATGTGCAGTGGATGATACTGTGGATCGTCGCTTCAGCTGTGGGACTCTTTCAGCCGGGCTACATTCAACCGGACGAGTTCTTCCAGAACCCCGAAATAACCGCAGGTAACTCCGCCCCCCCCCATGTCCGACATGACCCACCGAGTCGAAATTTAATTCTCTATGCACTTCCTGCCGTTGGCGTAGGCGATATCTTCAACGTCACGCACTTTCGGGCGTGGGAATGGGAGCCGCGGAACGCGCTCCGCAGCATAGCCGTTCCCTTCCTCACCACCGGCATTCCCTTTCTCATCACACGTGCTTTTTCTTCCTCCTTTGGGTTTTCGTTATCACCAACGACCCTGCTAATCATCCCACGGATCGTGTTTTGCCTGCTCATCCCGTTTCTTGGTGAAATCCTCCATGGCCTGCGGGAGGCTGTTCAATCAACGCAAGAGACCAATCAATCGACGGCGGAAATGGAGAAACAGGCACGCAGCCAATCGATCAATCAACTGATCGATCGTCGCCAGCAGCGGTTGACCGGACATTCGACTCAGCGTTTTCGTGTGATGACAGAGTTGGATTGGGTATTCCGGACGTCTTATCTGACGGTGGTGTTTCTAAGTCGATCGTTCAGTAACTCGCTGGAAGTGACGCTGTTTGCGGTTTTGATGTATCTGGTTGTGCGGAAGGCGGCAGGAAATCGCTTTTCGGCCGAGCACGCGGCACTGCTTGTCGGTTTGATCAGCGCTCTGGGCATTTTCAACCGACCGACCTTCCTCGCGTTTGGGCTGGTTCCCTGGATCTGGTTTCTTCGTTATTCTAAGGTGCGACCAGTTCCGCTAATTGGTTGTCTGTCTGTCTGTCTGTCTGTGTGTCTGTGTGTCTGTTTATCTGTGTGTCTGTTTGTCTGTCTGTCTGTCTGTCTGCTTGTCTGTCTGCCTGTCTGCCTGTCTGTCTGTCTGTCTGTTTGTCTGTCTGTCTGTTTATCTGTTTATCTGTTCAAAGAAGGCTTGTCTTTCTCAGGTAAAAAATGTCGCACGCTGCGCCGGAAGCGGTCTTCTCTCCTGCATGGTGTTAGCATTCGTCGACAGCCTCTATTACGGACGCCCTGTCATTACACCCCTTGAATTCATCCGCTACAACATCGACCCATCCAACAACGCCTCCCACGGACTTCACCCTCGCTACTTCCACCTCTTCGTCAGTATGCCGCAGCTTTTCGGCCCGCTTTGCCTGATTCTATTACATCCAGCAGGTGTCGCCACCATCCGCCGGCAGAAATTCCTCCTCGGCAGCTTCCTCGTCCCGCTCGCCTTGATCTCCCTCATTCCGCACCAAGAGCCGCGATTCCTTCTGGCACTTCTCGTCCCGGTCTTTCTCCTTACTTCCGAGTTAACATGGAAGCGAGAGACACTGCGATGGCTCTGGCTGCTGTTCAACGTGATGGCCACGCTGTTTTTCGGCGTCTTCCACCAGGGCGGTGTGACGCGGAGCCTCTCCACCGTCGCGACCTTACTCAAGTCCAATGCTCAAGGGGACGTCTTCTACTACAAGACCTACATCCCGCCGACGTATCCGCTGCTGCTGCCGCGGGAGCAGGCCCACCGGGTGGTGGATCTCGGACTGGAGAAGATCGGGCTGCTGGAATTACCGGCGAAAATTCGCCTGTCCGGAGGGAAGGATTCGTATTTGATCACACCAGCGACTGTTCCGATTGAGGGGCTATTTCTCCGGCAGAATATGACAGAGGAATTGAACCACCGCATTTGTCCGCACTGGAGCTTCGAAGCGCCGCCGGATTATGCGGCATTATGGCGTGAACCCGGCCAGCTCTGTTTGAATGTCTGGAAACTGCGTTCTACTTTGAAAACATAGCGTAGCCACGCCCCCTGACATCTAAACAGTGTTCGCCGTTTGCCAGTCGAGTCCATCGTGACTCGTAGCCACGCCCCCTGGCATCCAGACAGTGTTCGCCGTTTGCCAATCGAGTCCATCGTGACTCGTAGCCACGCCCCCTGACATCCAAACAGTGTTCGCCGTTTGCCAATCGAGTCCATCGTGACTCGTAGCCACGCCTGACATCAACAATGTTCGCCGTTGTCGAGTCCATCGTGACTCGTAGCCACGCTCCACCTGACATCCAAACAGTGTTCGCCGTTTGCCAATCGAGTCCATCGTGACTCGTAGCCACGCCCCCTGACAGGCAAACAGTGTTCGCCGTTTGCCAGTCGAGTCCATCGTGACTCGTAGCCACGCCCCCTGACATCCGAACAGTGTTCGCCGTTTGCCAATCGAGTCCATCGTGACTGTAGCCACGCCCCCTGACATCCAAACAGTGTTCGCCGTTTGCCAATCGATTCCAAATAGAATTTGAGGTGGGATAGTGTACTAAAACTAGCAATCAAGCAATCAACAGTTCACGCGCATTTTAGGCCAAGATGCATTTCATAATTGTTATCGTTAGAACAAGGGGGCTGTCAGCCGCGAGTTATATTTTCTAAATTCATATAAAAGGATCTAGTATTCAGCAGAAAAAACTTTTGGGGGCGATCTGAGTGTTACGCTGCTGATTGATCTCTTGTCAGTCTGATCCATGTTTAATTTAACGTGGTTTCACAGTGAAAATTCCGGCCAATCACTGGCAACGGAAGCCTTTTCTGCAGAACCACACCCGACAGCTTTATAGGTAACGTTTTAAAAAAAGTACCGGGTCACAGAAATCTCGATCCGCTGAAGCTATCAGGTGAAACAATCTCTCAGTGGTGTAGATTCTGCTAGAGTCTAGAGATTTTGATATAGCACCAAGTAAATTAAGCTGGCCAACGTTGATGGACCGAACAGAGAGCTTTTGAGGTCGGCCATTATCTGCTGTACTAGTAGCGAAATTCGGCAGAAAAACTAAATCGAAGAGAGCTGCCAGAGCAAGTACTTTACCACGCCCACCGACGCGAAACAAATCGCAGATCAGCACGCCCAGCGACCAATGAGCCAATGTGCCAACAGTCTCTGTGCACGTTAGACAGGACGACACGCCCACCGACGTGAAACAAATCGCAGATCACCACGCCCAGCGACCAATGAGCCAATGGGCTAACAGTCTCTGTGCACGACAGACAGGACGACACGCCCACCGACGTGAAACAAATCGCAGATCAACACGCCCAGCGACCAATGAGCCAATGGGCTAACAGTCTTTGTGCACGACAGACAGAACGAAATGTAAAGGGTGGCAACGTGCGACTGTGAATTAGCTGCCAATACGTCTGTTTAAGCGTCACTCTTTTACTTGCTTTACAATCACTTTATCGTCTTTTATTACTATATTCGCGTAGAAATAATTATGTGTACTTCGAGGTATTTCTCTATAATTTTAGATCGCACTAAAAACAATTATGAAAACTCAGGGTAATTAATTTAAGTTCAATTGACTTAACTTACACAGTTACTTTCAGTTTATTATTTTTTAATTTAAATTAGCAGATACTATAAAGGAATCAACAATAACAGATAATTTAGTGAAGTTACAGTTAATCAAATATTTCCTTAGTATATGGCATAGAAAATTAAATCATTACCTAATTACATTATTGGTGATCGACATAGACGGCAGTTGCAAAATTATCGCGTTACGAGCATGAGGCTGAGGACACGCCGTGACTGTGAGCGTGTGCAATTCGAAATCCTGGTGCGCACGCGCACTGAGTCGAATTGAACTGACTTTAGACTTTGGCCTTGAAAATCGAATCGAGCAACCTTCTTTTCACACGGCACTTTTTCTTTCATCCACTTCTCACTGTTGTTTTCTCGCCAAAAAAGGGTTTGTTGAGTCGAACTGAACTGACTTTAGACTTCGACCTTGAAAATCGAATCGAGCAACCTTCTTTCGCACGGCACTTTTTCTTTCATCCACTTTTCACTGTTGTTTTCTCGCCAAAAAAGGGTTTGTTGAGTCGAATTGAACTGACTTTAGACTTCGGCCTTGAAAATCGAATCGAGCAACCTTCTTTCACACGGCATTTTTTCTTTCATCCATTTCTCACTGTTGTTTTCTCGCCAAAAAAGGGTTTGTTTTTGCCACTCTGGATTCCCCCAGAATCGGTCATCGAAGCGCCCGCGCTACTGCCGGATTGGAATTTTTGCGAGAAGAAAACGGTGGAGGAAAATATTTCGTCATCGACCTCTTCAGCAGAAATCGCCATGAAGAACCCGGTGAATGATTCTTTTGATGTGCGTCTTATTTTGTGAACTTGTCACGGTGCTTGACTTTAGATGAGCGTGATTAGGTGAGCGTGATTAGGTGAGAATCGGTCGGCTGGAAGATGAGGGACCGTTTTGCGACGTCTTCAACGGCGCCAGCAAATCTTCCCCTTTTTCTTGCCAACTTCTTCCATTTTTCGTTCGCGTAACTTTTTTTTAGTTTAGTGATTCGGGAGAGGCTGGAAAAACATTTTTTTCGGTGGGATTTGTCGAAGGGAAGAGTGGGAATTTGGAACCGATTTTTGCGGCGTCTTCAACGGCGCCGGCGAAATCTTCCTGTTTTCTAGCTGACGCCTTCTTCCATTTTCATTTCGTTTGGCATTTTTTAATTCTCCGATTCCGTAGAAGCTTGAAAAGTTTTCGTTTTGCGGGATTCGTCAAGGGGAAGGATGGGAATTTGAGGTTCTTTTCTGGGGCGTTTTCACTTGACCTTGAAGTTGACGTCCTTTTTTCGATGCGGTGACGTGCGCGCAGGTTCCAGAAAGCCTATTTTTTGAAATCTCCGGGGAGGTAGATGCATGAAATTTATTTCTTCCGACCGATTGGAACGTTAGATGGGACGAAATTTGTGCTTTTCGAATGACGTCTCTGAGCGACGTCCCTCACGTCGTCGTTTCTTCCCCTTGCAATCCGTCCAATGATCCAAATCACACCGAGATGGGGAAATGTTAAATGCGTTAATAGTATCGGAATTCGGGTTTCGCGGTGGGCTTGTAAATTTGATATCGAATGAGCGTTTGACTGTGTGGAAACGCGGTGTGGCAGGCATTGATTGATTGATTGATTTGATACATCGGTTGTGAGAACACCAAGTGGCAGCCCTCGATTGATTGATTGATTTGATACATCGGTTGTGCTAACGCTGTGTGGCAGCCCTTGATTGATTGATTGATTGATTGATTTGATACATCGGTTGTGGGAACGCTGTGTGCCATTGATTGATTGATTGATTTGACTCAATTAACTTCGCTCCGATTGCTCCGGAGCTCGGTTGATTGATTGGTTGATTGTTCATGTATTGCCCCTATCCCGCCCCTTTTGCCCATTTCCGAGACCCTCCATTAGATTCAATTCTGTCGCTTACCGTATCAGTGTTTAATTGAAGAATTGGTGGATAATATCTAGCCTGCGTTTTTGAAGTCTTCTACTCGATAATATATTATTATCAATGGTTATTGTTTTTCTTTCTTCTTTCAGGATGGTGACAGCAAAAGTTCTCGGCCGGGTGTGAAAGAGCTCGCGCAGAAATTCAGTGCGAGCGGGATGTCGTCTCAGTCGCGCAGCAGTTACTCGTTCGCCGGACCCTACCGGCCCTATCTGGATCAGAAAAAGTCGGATGGCAGCAGTCGAGATTTGCGCCGCGGAGCGTCTTTCCACGACGCGCGAGGCCAGTCTGAAAGCGGCACCACACCCAAGCGAGATATCACGCCGATTAACGAGATCGCCGACGAGTCGCGGTACGTAAAGACTGACCTGACAGACAGGCCGACAGACAGACAGGCCGACAGACAGACAGGCCGATAGACAGACAGGCAGACAGACAGACAGGCAGACAGATAGACAGGCAGACAGACAGACAGGCAGCCAGACATGCAAACAGACAGATAGATGACTAGGCAGGCAGCCAGACATGTGTAAGTAAAGGCAGACAGACATGCAGACAGACAGATGATTAGGCAGGCAGCCAGACATATGTAGGTAAAGTTTGATGCCTAGCAAGCCTGTCTTTTCCCAGCAGGGAAAACACCAGCAATGGCGTCGTTGTTGTCAGTAGTTGGGCAGACAAGAACATCGTTGCCGTCAGCGAATTCACATCTTCCCCAGACGTCGCGTCCAAATACCGACTTCGTTCAACCCTCCCACGGGACCTCACGTAAGTTACGTCCCCAATTTGCTGCAACTAATGTTATGTGTATCGCTAATGTGTGTGGCCTCAGGAAGCTTCTCAGTTCATGTGGTCAGGATAATGAGTGCTTGCAATAGCTTTCCGCTTACACTAGTACTTCCTCACAGTATTTTTTTGCCTGGAACTGTGTGTTTTGCTGTACATCCGATCTTTTTTAGGAATTTTTTGATCTGTCTGAAAGCCGTCTGGCTCTTTCTGAATGCGTGTGTCTTGTGCTTTTTTTATCAGTTTTCGGAAAGGCAGTCCGAATAGCGACCCTCGAGTCAAGGATCAGCTGAATCGGGAGACTCGTGCCGGTCAGGAGAGCATACAGACATCCAGCGATGCGGCAGACAAGGGAGTGACTCTACCGCAGTCCGTTCCGATGCTGTCAGCATTCTGTGGGAAGCTGATCCTCTCACGGAAGTTGGCGGACATTTTGACCTTCCTACGGGGTGAGAAGCTGATGGTGGTGGAGGGCGGTCTGCCGGCCGTGGAAACGGGCGATCAAGTCGTCCTGCGGAAAGCGGTCGCGGATTATTACCTGTCGGACCCGTCTGGACTACGATTCGGGCAACTGCTTCCCCCGTCATCGCCGGAAGAAAGCGGCTTTCGATCCGCTGCTGCGTCGGTATGTTGAGTATTCTCTTTGGCAGGGAGTTGGCTGAGTTCCCTCAGCGCCGTCCGTGGATGCAAGCTTGTCTGTCTACCTGCCTGTCTACCTCCCTGCTTTATTTGTCTGCCCTGCGGACAGTTGATCTGGCGGACAGACAGATCGTCAAACTGATAGTCAAGCAGACGAACAGATAGGCAGATGAACAGGCAGGCAATGCAGACAAACGGACAGACAGGCAATGCAGACAAACAGACAGATGAACAGGCAGGCAAGTCAGATAGTTTGATAGGCAGGCAGACAGACAGACAAACGGGCAGAAAGACAGATGAACAGGTAGGCAATGCAAACAGGCAGACAGCAGGCCGTTTGATAGGCAAGCAGACAGACAGACAGACCGACTTACGTACAAACATGTACGTAGCTATGGCTGATCTGGTTGTTGACTGAAAGTATCAGGTTTGTATCTATGTTATCTGTTTTTTTTCCTGGCTGGCTCAGCTTTTGCACTTGAAATATATAAATTTAGTTTTTGTGGATCGTTGTTTAGCTGTCGGAGTGGGCAAGAACGGACATTTTTTGTTTGCAGATTTCGCCGACCTCAATCACAACCGCGCAGGAGCTCACCCCGACCAGCACTACATCGTCGATAAACATGGATGTAGGCATTTTCTATCCTGCCTGGTCTTCTTATCTTCCTGTTTCGTTTGTTCTTTCGACTGTTTGGCGAATTATAACTGTGCTGATCTGCCTGTCTGTCTGCATGTCTGTCTGTCTGTTTGTCAGTCTGTCTGTCTGCATGTCTGTCTGTCTGTCTGCATGGATGTCTGTCTCCATGTCTGTCTGTCTGTCTGTCTGTCTGTCTGTCTCCGGGTGCTTCTCCGTCTGTCTGTTCGCGGTTTTGTCTTTCAGTCTGTCCGTAAAGTCTGTTTGTCTGTCCGCTTTGAATGCACGTTGTTTTGTAGTCGCCTGAGTCGGCCTACGTAGACCGGATGCTGTCGGCGGTGAAGTTTCTCGTCAAGTACACGGACTACGAGGTGCGGCAGGACTGGTTGGACCGACTCCTCGCCAACCCCAACGGCCCCGAACGCCACGAGCTCGGCGTGCATGTCAGCACGCACAGCTTGCAGAAGAAGCTGAACCAGTACTACGAGGGGCGCCACCGTCGCCGTTTGTCCCCGTTTCGGTGGGAGCTGACGGCGGCCAAGCTTCGCCGGCGGCTCTTCACGCCCCGACTCTACCGATATCGACGCGATTTGTGGCACATCCTGGCGGACGACCACGAGGCCAAGCTGCGGGAGCGTGCGCTGGAGGAGAAGAGCGGTTATGGGATTCACGCCTGCCCGGCGCTGCTGGACGTGACCAAGGGCGTCTCAGAGAGTAATCAAGCTCGCAAGCAATCAATCAATCAAGCAAGTGATCAAGCCATTGTTTGCAGGTGTTACCACCGTTGCGGATGTGCCGTTGGCTGGCCCCGTGTGGTGTGGGGAGAAGTGGCAGCCGATCCATGCCGACGTCCACGCTCTCGTCGCCCACGCCGACTCGTACGTCCGTGCGTGGGACGCGGAGCGTGAGACGGAGACCTTCAAGGGAGAGTCCCTTAACTACACCAACATGGTGGACGCCCTGGAGATGGTGCGGACGAGCAAGATGCCGGACGGGGAGCACTCTGCCGGGATTTTCGCCGGGGAGCTGGTCCACTTTGCCGAGGTGTGCTTTGACTTTTGGGCCGCGCAGGACGCGGC
>LRSR01001034.1:0-11629 GCA_001579985.1 Hypsibius dujardini
CAGACAGACAGACAGACACCCAGACAGACAGACACCCAGACAGACACCCAGACAGACAGATAGACATACAGACACCCAGACAGACACCCAGACAGACAGATAGACATACAGACACCCAGACAGACAGATAGACAGATAGACACCCAGACAGACAGACAGATAGACAGCTTGACAGGCAGATAGACAGGCAGACAAACAGGCAGGCAGGAAACTATCTTCAAGCCGGTTCTAATTGCGCCAGCGGTTACGAGGCAATCCAGTCAGGCGGATAATTAATAGTAATCGATTAACGGACCGGAATAAAGTAAACAGAAAGACGATACCACACCAGCCGGCAAATACAATAAACCTCGCGGACGGTTAATTTCATCTCCTCACATTACATCCCAGGTCGCTATGTATACACATAAATATTGAAAGATATCGCTTTCTCCGTCTTTTGTTTCCATGTAGACCTACCTTCGCCGGACCACGAAGCTGTGGCTGTTGACGATGAGAGCCGGCAGACGCTTTTTTCCCTTTCGTCCGCGGCGGGTATTGCGTCAGTAATTTCTGGGTCAGCCGTGGACGGACTATCAGCCGTCCGCAGCAGTAACACTTCCAAGTCATTAGTTTCTGAAAAGGAAAAGAGAAAGACAAGATGACGGAAAAGCAGCGAAAAATCAATACGACCATTGTCTGGCTCAGTGGGGGAAAAAAAGAATGGCAAATCATCAACAGTCTTTTCTGCATAAATGACGGGCCACTTTGGTGCAGATTCGACAGACAGACAGACAGACAGACAGACAGACAGACAGACAGACAGACAAACAGACAAACAGACACCCAGACAAACAGGCAGACAGACAGATAGACACCCAGACACCCAGACAGACAGACAGACAGACAGACACCCAGACAGACAGACAGACAGACACCCAGACAGACAGACAGACAGACACCCAGACACCCAGACACCCAGACAGACAGACAGACAGACAGATAGACAGGTACGCACCTCTAAGGACATCCCCGAAAATCCGCACCGCCACCACAGGAAAGCTTCCGGCCAAGGCCAGCCGCCATCGAGGTTGCATCTCCGGGGCGGTCTTTGAGCAATACATTCGCGTCCCGTCGACGGCGAGGTACGCCGCGGCCTCGTACGCCTGGCGGATTCCCTGGAGCACCGTGAATTCCGTGGCGTTGGAGGACTGCCGAGCCGCTTGTCGGATGGCCACGTTGATGGCGCAGATTGGCGCTGCCTGACCGGTCCATCGCCCGTCCTTGCACTGCCGGGAAGCCTCACCGAAGCGCTCGAAACCCGGCAGGCAGGAGTAGGTCGCCAGGGAACCCTCGCTGAGGTCGCCGTTCCCGCCGGGCGTGTAGACGATGGCGCTGTTGGGCGGAACCGGCAAGAGGGCGCATCGAAGAGGGACTTCGGTGGCGGAGACTAGGACGTGAGCCGTCGGACTGTGGGGGCCTGAAAAAAAAAATGAAAAAAGTAAATGGCGAGAATTAGGGAAGTTGATTGGCTGATTGATTGATCGATTGATTGAGGGAACTGCAGAACCGAACAGTTGATTGGCTGATTACGCGCATTGCGCAGAGATGAGATGTCATGTTACGTTACGTAGACACACGTGGCCACAATACCGGGTCTTTGGCTCAAACTCGGGCCACCAATTTCACGTGGCCACAATACTGGATGTTTGGCTCAAAGTCGGGCCACCCAATTCCATGTGGCCACAATACTGGGTCTTTGGCTCAAAGTCGGGCCACCAATTCCACATGGCCACAATACCGGGTCTTTGGCTCAAAGTCGGACCACCCACTTTCATGCGGCCACAATACTGGGTCTTTGGCTCAAACTCGGGCCACCAATTTCACGTGGCCACAATACTGGATGTTTGGCTCAAAGTCGGGCCACCCAATATTGCTTGCGCCCAGTTAAAGAGTGGTTCGAACTCTGGCCACCCAGTAATCTGGCCAGGTGTTTATATGGGTGAGGTAAGCGGAGCAGCACTCTTTCATGTTTGGTTCGCGGCACATCAAAATAAACGCGATGCTTGTTTGCTTGCTTGACAGACACGCCTAAGCCCCTCCGCCATGAGCTCCATATCTCTCACTCGCTTCACACCTCCACAGATAAATCACTAGATGGAGAGAGAGCAGACTGCTGACAGTGAGGTTGTTCGTCCATCTCGCTCATCCGGTTGAAGTGAATTGCACCCACGCAATCACACCAACATATAATCACATAATAATAATAATAATAATAATAATAATAATAAATAAATAAATAAATTCGAGATGCTTCTTCACGCTTGCGCGGCACAGAAAAATGAACTGCAATCAAATTAAGCTTCCTATTTACTTTCATAAAAATAAAAATAAAAATAATAAAATAAAAGTACAAACTAGAAAAAATAATTTAAATTAAATTAAACTAAAATGATTAAAAACTTTCTCATTAAATTAAATTAAATTTTTTTTAAATATAATTTTTAATTTTTAATTCAATTTTTATTTTTTATTTTAATTTTAATTTTAATTTTTAATTTAATTTTTAAGTTAATTGTTAATTTTATTTTTATTTTTAATTTAATTTTTAATTTAATTTTTAATTTAATTTTTAATTCATTACCTTTCAATTTGTTTTGCATTTTACTCGCATCCTTTACAGCCGATTTTGTCCGACTTTTTTAAATGCGCGTCTGCTGAGCCGAATTTTGAACAGCCGCGCTCGATCGTCGTTCCGTTCTTTTTTCTTTAAACGATCCCTTGCAAATCTCTCTTTTACAACCGATAATCGTCTGGAAATTATATTTTCAAAAATAAAAATCACTCGACCGAATCGATCGAACGCACAGTGGGAGGTCCCACAACGGGCCACAAAAATCATCTAACATGAAGCTTTAATTTCTCTCTCTCTCTCTTTCTCTCTCACGGAAATCCGTGTCAAGACTAGGGGAATCAGATCATTCGGAGCATCTAAGCGAAACCAGTTAATATGCAGTACCTGTTACAGTAAGCGACACAATTTAATCTAACGAAGGGTCCCAGAAATGGGCAAAAGGGGCGGGGCAGGGGAAACACTTAAACAATCAACAAATCAACTCGCTCCGATTGCTTCGCAGCTCCTCTGGTTGATTGGTTGATTAGGGCGGGGCAGGGGTAATACTTCGACAATCAACCAATCAACCGGCGGAGCTCCGCAGCAATCGACGCGAGTTGATTGGTTGATTTTTCAAGTATTACCCTCGCCCCGCCCCTTCTGCACCGCAGCTGCGCTCTTGATTGTTTAAGTATCAGCCTTGCCCCGCCCCTTTTGCACATTTCCGCTTCGATTGCTCCGCTGGTTGATTGGTTGATTGTTCGAGTGTTACCCTTGCCCCGCCCCTTTTGCACATTTCCGCTTCGACTGCTCCGCAGCTCCGCTGGTTGATTGGTTGATTGTTCGAGTCTTATCCTTGCCCCGCCCCTTTTACACATTTCCGCTCCGCTGGTTGATTGGTTGATTGTTCGAGTGTTACCCTTGCCCCGCCCCTTTTGCACATTTCCGCTTCGATTGCTCCGCAGCTCCGCTGGCTGATTGGTTGATTGTTCGAGTGTTACCCTTGCCCCGCCCTTTTTGTTCCGCTCTATATTTGTAGCACTGCATTTGATCATCTAAATATTGACGCAGGAACAGGTTACGCCACTACTGTGTGTGTGAAATATTTTTATAACCCCACTGTACCGTATTCCCCCGATCTCAAGGGACACTTTTTTGCCCTACCAGTTAATTTGATCCACCCCGGATTTTATCTGTTCATCACCGTTTGCTATTGTTCACCTACAATCAATCAATCAACTGATTCAATGCGTCCGTCAAGAAATCCCGCGTAATCAATCAATCAATCGCTGTCAAGTTCGGCATAAATTTCAACCAATCACGACATAGTGAATCCGATTGAACAGTCAAACGATGACTTGAGGGGGTGGGGCTTATCTGTCCCTTGAGATCGGGGGAATACGGTAACACTTGGATGTACTGTAACAGTTATGGACAAAATTGGGCGTCGTTTTAAGCGGTCAAAAAAGTTCCAACCAATTAATGGACACCATGATTACTTTATTATTCGTAATTATGAATATATTATAACGAATAATTTTAACTCGGATTTAAATGCCTGAGGGTTTAATTTATTTTAACTATAATTAATTAACACCAATAAAAGACGTTAAATCTATTTAAATTAAAATTAAAATTAAATCTATTTAAATTTATATTTAAATTAAATCTATTTAAATTTAAATTTAAACTTAAGATAAATTAAATTAAATTAAAATTTATTTTCGTTAAATCAATTTTAATTTATTTTTTAAATGTTAGTTCAAAATCATGTTTTAAAATAATTTAGCTAATTTTTGTGTGGCAAAACTATTCGAAACAGGCAGAGACATCTGGTTGAATGCGAATTCTAATACGTCTTCTCCCAACTGCACGCCCACGAAAAATCACGCCCACACACATAAAATATCTGTCGTTCCAGTTTAAGGCCCAAAATCGATCTCCCGTAAACTGGCGCAGACAACATCCGACACACAAGCTCTCGATTTTTCCTCGCAAGGAGCGAGAGACAAAAAGTGGAGTGACTTTCCATGTCTTGAGAGATGGACTCGCGAGATAAGCGTCTGTGCCCAAAAAAAAAATCGTTTCAATGTCGGTGCCTCCCAACAAAATACGAGCGATGTCTGCGTGTGTAGTACTGCAGCAACGGTCGTAAATCGAGATCGGATTCCATTCCCGCCCCATCCATCACGCCATAGGTCATGCATGTCAAGTCTGGAAGTCTCTCTCTCTTCTCTCATCTCTCATCTCGCTCTCTCCAAAATCAGACCAACTCAACTCGATACATTGCGCTAAAAAAACAACAGCCTGGTCGTGGTGTCTGTCTGTCTGTCTGCCCCCCTATCTGTCTGTCTGTCTGCCTGCATGTCTGTCTGTCTGCCTGTCTGCCTGCCTGCCTGCCTGCCTGTCGGTCTGTCTGTCTGTCTGCCTGCCTGCCTGTCTGTGTGTCTACCTGCCTGTGTGTCTGCCTGTGTGTCTGCCTGTGTGTGTGTCTGTGTGTCTGCCTGTGTGTCTGCCTGTGTGTGTGTCTGTGTGTCTGTAATCCCTCTATGTGGGGATTGAGAGCGGTTGAATGAAGTCTTCGGTTAGGTCATATCGCATTGCGTTTGCAGATGTCGCGGTGATGTTCATAGTTAAGCAGTAGCCCTGGATCCCTTGAGCTACTCGAGCGTAGGTTACGCGGCAATTATGCGTGCTATGCGATCTATTAGCCTATATTGAATTATCGATTGATTGCATGTCGAGATCGGTAGAAAATACGGCCAGCTTTCAGCGGACTTGGACATTGTTTGCCTGCGCGCACATCCATGCCTGCATGCCTGTGTCTCTGCGTGCCTGTGTCTGAAGCCCTTTTCCTGTCGTGACTATTTTCCATAAAGGAATGCGACATTTGTCTCGCTTCTTTCTTTTTTTTTGCGTTGTTTAGTCCGAACGGAAATATGTTACGGAAGTGAACAAGGCCTATAGACATTTCATCTATATTCATTCCTTCATACACACAGACACAGACACACAGACACACAGACACACAGACAGGCAACTCCCGGGACGATGCGCAAATGCTGTCCGATTTTCAATGAGCTTTTTTTCATTCATTTTCATTCATTCATTTTTTTAGGAGAAAAATAAGTCACAATCCGGGGGCCAGACCCCCCAGGGGGTGGGCTAAATGGGCCTGAGGCATACCTTGCATTTAAGAATGGTTGATTGATCGATTTGTTGATTATGGTTGTTGGATTGATTGATTGATTAATGTGAAATCAGAGAACGCGAAAACTTCAAATAAATATTTTTTTTCGAAACGTTTAGTATATTATTATTCTCGAACCATTTCGCAACTAAAATAATGGGCCTGACCTCTTTTGTGGGCCCGACACGGAAGATTTTTGATTTTTCGCGCTTCTCTGATCTCACTCAATCAACTCAATCAATCAATCAATCGGCCAAATGAATCAACCCAATCAATCAATCAACCAAATTAATGCAAGTAATCAACTGAAAAGCTTCAGAAATGTTCTGCCCACCCCCTGAGGGGTCTAAGCCCCAGGTCTCAACTTATATTTTTCTTAGAAATGTTTTTTCTATCGATAAGAAAAAAATTCATGCAAATCGGACAACATTTGCTGGACAGTGCCCAGAATCTCGATTCTGTCGCCGGTCTACTAGCAGATTGATTGATTGATTGATTGATGACAGCGAAATAAAAAAAACGGGATAGCTTTAAATATTTATCATTTTGTAGACGTCTCCGACTTAAATTTTCATATTCAAACATTTCGCAATTAAAATAGTGGGCATGAACTAATGTTTGGGCCAGAAAAAGCATCCAACACAGAAGATCAAAACTTTTCGCGCTTTTCTGATCTCGCTCAATCAACCCAATCAAGCAACCGAAAACAGCAAACCCAATCAACCCAATCAATCAATCAACCGAAAAGCAACCCGATCAATGTCGCCTGTGATTGTTGATTGATCCCTTCAAGTAGAACTCACCAGCGCCGCTGCCGAGAACAAAGACGAGGATGAAGAGCAGCCAACAATAGTGGGAGAAGCGCCCCGCATTACGGCAATCGCGCTGCCGGAAACGCGCTTCATCCTCGTGCATCATCATCATCCTTACAATCAATCAATCAATCGATCATCCCCTTGTGCATATAACAGTCCAGTGATGCTGTGAATGCATCACTCGCCTTCATCATATCGCGAACAAATAATCCCAACAATGACGATGCATCATAAAATAAATCCAGCATAAATAAAAAAATGTAAAAAAAATAAAATAAACGAACAAATTGATGGCGAGGAGGATGAGGATGAGGATGAGGAAATTTAATTGCGTGGATGAGGAAATTTAATTGCGTGAGAGAATAAATGCGTCGAGGCCTAGTTCGAGGACTGTTAAAGAGATGTAGTCACAGTCCGTTTTTCGAGGTGCTTGAGAAAAGTGGCGGACGACTGAGAGAGTGAGAGATGCGCGCGGACGAGAACGAGAAAGAGAAAGAGAGAGGAGCTTGCCTGCTAAATTGCAATTTTGCTTATTGAGAGCGAGACACACAGACAGACAGACAGACAGACAGACACAGACGCAGACAGGCACAGACAAGAGAGCAGCTGCTTGCGGTGTGTGATCTCATTTTCTTATATTGCGATGATTTTTACAACATCACCGCCGACGGCCGACGTATTCATTGGAAACGAGACGAATTAGACAGCCAGACAGACAGGCAGACAGGCAAGGGAATTTACGCACATACGTGCGTACACATGTGGCAAAAACCCTACGCTAACCGAGTTAAGCACTTCAACTCGGAGTTGTGTTACGACAACCGCGTCCATCGAGTTTAATGGCTTAACTCGGTTAGCGCAAGGTTTTTTGCTACTTGTGTACTGGCCGAAATGCTTAACTGATTGAGTTACAGCCACGCTCTCTCGTGCTATTGCTCGGTTACCCAAGCATTTTGGCCACGCATTGAATAGGTACGAGAGCGATAGACGGTGAGACACACAGGGAGGCAGGCACGGGGGCGGACCGGACTCACTCTCTCCGCTACAGTGCGTTGTGAAGTTGAGAGACGTGTTTGTATAGAGGGCGGAGCGGAGGCGTTGGGTGAGTGGTCAGCGGAGAGCCAATGACCAGCATTTCTCGCCTGCGCTGCCTTCACACCGTACTGCCTACCAGGGGAAATCTCGAATTTCGTGACATTTATAGCCTAATTCGAGTCACTAGTAATCCCAGTATTGCGGGGCTCTGTCTAAACTTTGAAATAAAATTTTCTTGACACTGTCCTATCCGAAATTCAATTTCAAATCGATTGGCATCAGCCGAATCATTTTTGAAGCTCAGGGGGCGGAGCTAAATGCATTTCTCAGAGAGGATTAAAATTGCGAGCGTAGTTATTCAGCATTGGCCGCGTAGCTCCGCCCCCTGAACTCGGACAAATATTTCGCTTATGCCAATCGATTCCAAATTGAATTTTGGATACGACAGTCTTTGCTGATGATTGTCTCTCGTGCGCACAAGGACGACGTGACCAGATAAAACAAATACTGTCACCGTTTGGCCCGTTCGGCTCCCCACAAAGACCCCCTTATCGCTGCTTGGAAGCCTGCTTTGCGAAACCAAAACTGCTTCTTCTATTACCTGTTCTACATAATAATTCTTATTCTATTTAATTTATATAATTAAATTTAGTTAAATATAATATATATATTATTTAAATATAATATATATTAAAGTCATTTAAATATAATATATATTAAATTTATTTAAGTATAATATATATCAAATTTATTTAAATATGTTATATATTAATTCTTAATAATATAATATAATTTAATATGTTTTAATTCGTATTAAGCGTAATTCCTGGGAGCTAATATGGAACGATGGGCACACCAAAGTTAATAAATAAAAACAAAAATCGAAGTAAAATTGAAAATAAAATATCTAATCGATTTTTCTCAACTGTATTACGCATTTATCCCGCCGAGCCAATTTCCTGTGAGTCGACAGACGGACACACACACACTTTACAGTAAATGCAAAGGGCCTTCGGGGTTCCCACGCTGTAAATATTTATATACTGTATTTCCGCGATAGATAGCGACAGCGACAGCGTACGAGCTGTGGAACGTTTAATCGGCCACGCGGCGCTTGTGCTGTGTCTAGAGTGCACAAAGCCCGTGCACACGTTCCATTCCAGTACGATCTGTGGAACGTTTAATCGGCCACGCGGCGCTTGTGCTGTGTGTAGAGTGCACAGAGCCCGTGCACACGTCTCACTCCAGTACGAGCTGTGGAACGCTTAATCGGCCACGCGGCGCTTTAGAGTGCACAAAGCCCGTGCACACGTTCCATTCCAGTACGACTGTCGCTATCTATCGCGGAAATACAGAATATAAATACAGACGAGGCAGAAAGTCTGCGCTAACCAAGTTAAGCCATTTATCTCGGCCGTGTACAGCGGTGCAATGGGCACGAGTCAAACGGCTTAACTCGGTTAGCTCAAGGTTTTTGCCACGTGAGTCAATAATCGAGCGGGAGTGATCTGAAGCGAGGGAGAGAGAGGGAGAGAGCTTCAGGAATTGTTTCAAGCCTGTTGACCTCGTCTGTCTGTCAGTCTGTCTGTCTGTCAGTCTGTCTGTCTGTCTGCGCCGGAAAACAGGAAACGTCCCGCGGGATCTCTTTTTTGTGACATAGTTTACACAACTGCCTGAGTATGCCGACAGAGTTTCATCTAACGGAGGGTCCCGAAAATGGGCGAAAAGAGGCGGTAGTAATCGAACAATCAACCAATCAACTCCGATCTGATTGCTCCGGAGCTCCGCCAGTTGATTGGTTGATTGATTGTTCAAGTATCACCCCTGCCCCGCCCAATCAACCAATCAACCAATCAACCAACAGATATCCCGAGCAATCGGAGCGGAGTTGATTGATTGGTTGATCAAGTATCACCCTTGTCCCGCCCAATCAACCAATCAACTAATCAACCAACAGATGTCCCGAGCAATCAGAGCGAGTTGATTGATTGGTTGATTGTTTAAGTTTCACCCCAGTCCCACCCCAATCAACCAATCAATCAACGGATGTCCCAGAGGATGAAATAAATACTGCTGTGTGTTTGAGCTATTTATTGTTCAAGTCTTCGAGTGAGAGTGACGTTTATGTGCACACAGACGTTTAGTCGAGAGATGTCTGACAACTAAACAGGTGAAAAGCCGTGACAAGAGGATTTGTAGGATTGTCAAAATAAAAGTCTGTGTGAGCTTGAGAGGCTTCACAGACGCGAAGGGGGGAAGGAGGTATAGCGCGAGCGAAAAAAAGACTTGTCCGAGTAAGTAGCTCCGACGGATATAGACACGTGGCCAAAACCCTGCACTAACCGAGTTAAGCCGTTTGTCTCGTACATACTGCACCGCTTTACACACGCGCGAGATAAAGTGCCTGACTCGGTTAGCGCAAGGTTTTTGCCACGTGGCGGGGGGAGATCTTTCGAGACATTTGTTTGTTTGCACGACCAATGTAAGCATGAGTAGTTGGTGTGTTTTCCTCGTCGGGATCGAGACTCGAGAGAGAGAGAAACTAATGTGGATCTCAAAGCGATCAGGCAATATTGTGTGTGCACTGGCACGCTCGTACAGTCACTGGCTAAGCTTCTACAAACATGAGGGCTTTTGCATTTGGACTGGATGTACATGCGTGGCAAAACCCTTGCGCTAACCGAGTCAAGCCATTACACTCGTTCGACGTATGGCTGTTGTGCCAGCCGCGAGTTAAAGTGCTTAATTCGGTTAGCGCTAGGTTTTTGTCGCTTGTGTAGTGCAGTGTGGTTGATTGGTTGATTGGGGCGAGGGAATTGGTGATACTCAAACAATCAACCAATCAATCAACGGAGCTAGGATTGCTGTGGAGCTCCCTTGATTGATTGGTTGATTGGGGCGAGGGAGGTGTGATACTCAAACAATCAATCAATCAATCAACGGAGCTAGGATTGCTGTGGAGCTCCGTCGATTGATTGGTTGATTGGGGCGAGGGAAGTGTGATACTCGAACAATCAACCAATCACTGAAAGGAGCTAGGATTGCTCTGGAGCTCCGTTGATTGATTGGTTGATTGGGGCGAGGGAGGTGACACTTGAAGAATCAACCAATCACTGGAAGGAGCCAGTTGATTGATTGAGTTTGTGATGCAATGAGCGTTGTACAGTCATTTTTATCGACGTGGTGGCGCGAATGGTCGACCTACTTTTTGCGTCGTTTTTTACGAGCTGATAAATGGAATTTGACGATTTCATCTCTTTACACAGGGCGTTCGGAAATCGGCAATAAATGTCGACCTTTTTTATTTCTGTTCTCTTTCTGGAAAAAAAGCTTATTCCTATAGCGAACAGTAATTCTGGCAAAAAAAAATTTAATTAAAAAAAAAATTTAGTTTAAAAAAAATTTAATTAAAAAAAATAATTTAATTTAATTTTAAAAAAAAATCCAATTTTTTTTCCAATTTTTTTAGATTAAAAAAAAAATTCAGTTTTTCATCCGACACAAGTGGGTCTTGTTCTAAGAGTTCTTGGACAGCGAGCGCGTACATTAAAATACATTCAATGCTTAAGTGGACGAGCTGCATGGAGACTGCATTTGCTCTTGAATGAATGTCGAAATCCGATGAAAAAGGTTCGGCATACACACAACACACTTGGCTCTCCGCGGTCTTGGCTTCCTGCTTTGGAGTAGACGCCATGTGGAAGGATCCGAAGGAATCAGCAGTTTCCTCTTTGATCAGACAAAAGGGCTCGATTAATGAATTGGCGCTTGAATGCGCACATACGAAACAACTCGCCTCAAGCTTCAGCCAGCAGTGGAATCATTGAGTTTAAGGAAAAATATGTAATTCATTAATAATAAGTAATATAATAAATAAAAATAATATAATAAATAAAAATAATATGATAAATAAAAATAATATAATAAATAAAAATAATATAATAAATACAAATAATATAATAAATAAAAATAATATAATAAATAAAAATAATATAA
>LRSR01001035.1:0-11855 GCA_001579985.1 Hypsibius dujardini
GCCTGCCTGCCTGCCTGCCTGCCTGCCTGCCTGCCTGCCTGCCTGCCTGCCTGCCTGTCTGTCTGTCTGTCTGTCTGTCTTTTTTTCAGCCTGCCTACCTTGTAGTGGTTGTAAACCGCCACAGCCAGCACTTTCTTAGCATGATCCTGACCCACAACATACTTGTTGAGGAAGTCGAAAATCTAAACAAGTTGAATACAGGTATTACTGCAAACTACCATCAACAACAAATATGCACCTCACACAGAGAATACCGGAACAGTAGTGATAGTACCTTTTTTGGAGCAGGAGGTGGTTTCTTTCTTGCACTTCGTTCAGCGGCCGCATCCTTCAGCGTCTTTTTAGAGTCCATCTCGGAGAGGACCACAAAGAAATGGTGACATTTTTCACACTTCACAAATCGTGTGGAGGCTGTAATAAACATAAGATCCAAACGAATGAGAACGCTTCCAAAAACCAGGCTGGAATGAATTGAAGTAGTCACGAAAATAATGGATGAAAATGAATAAGAAGATAAACCCAATCAGCTGATCAACCAGTCCAACTCAAGGATAATTTAAATAGCTTTGTTTGTTGTATCTTTCCAATCAGAAACGAATGCAATTTCAGTTGCCTTCATAAACAAAAAGATTACATCCGATCGATGTCCCGTGGCACTTAAGCTACAGACAACTGCTGCAAATGGAGTTAAGAGTCAGTCAGTGAAGCTCAATTTGAAATCAAATAATGTACAAAGCTAGCATGTAATAATAGCAACCAATCCAGTAATCAATGGGTCACTACGCAGTTTTAAAAGAAAATGCAAGCAGTAACAATCCAGCAATCAACCGCACTGTGGCAGCAACAAATCCATCGCTTTTCCTCAAAGCATTGACACCAAATATTGGTGCCGCACTCCTCCGACAAATCGCAAGAAAATCCAACCTAATTGGCACTTACATACGAACGTCTCAACATGGATGCAGGTCTCCCCGCATTTCGGGCATTTTAACAGGTCCTTATCCCCACCACTGCCGCCGCTGCCGCCATCACTCCCCGCAGCCGTGCCACTTCCCCCACCACCTACACTGCTGCCACGCGACCTGCGATCGCCCAACGAAGACCGCCGCGACCCATTGCCCGAGGAGGAATCATCGCTTGCCTTGCTGCTGTACGGCGCCACCCAATCAGGATACGGCGTGTTACCAGCAGCAACGCGGAGATACGGGATACACGGGGCGCTCCTCAAAGACCTCCGTTGATCGTGCTCTCTGATGGATGGTGCTCCACTCAGGCAGGATGAAACCTGCCGTAGAGATGAGCCCATGTCGCGGGTCCGGAAGGCCGTTGATGCGGCCTGACGGAGTGCCATCCCGAGAATGCGTGATCGCTTCACTCACAACAGATGCGAATGAACAGCAACACACAAAATGAGCAACAAATTTTGACAATACGTTTTCTTTCCCCGGGATCCACGAGTGTTTCTGACGAGTGGTAAAGCTATAAAGCAGTAAAGCATAAGGTAATCAGCAAAGAAAGAGAATACTACACTTTGAAAAATTGAAGCCAGTAATGACGTTACTGTAATTAGAAAACGTGAGTCGAAAAGGAAAAACTTCTGTCTACGTATGAGTATCTACATTTACTGGGCTGGACTGATGTACTGTATCAATCAAGATATGGCTCCAGCCTACCACTATCGTTCCTTCGTCTCGTACGGTAGGGTTACCGTAAAACTCACTCACGTCACGTCACACTCACTACTCACTACTACTCACTAGTCATAGCGAGGGGGAAGGGGGCAGAGGCGTGGCTTTTGGGGCCGGGTTCCTTCTCTTGATTTGCTGTAATTCCTGCAGTTTCCTTTCAAGGCCAGCCATTTTTTCGTTCCAGTTTCTTGCCATCTTCTCACCTGACACCACTAATCTGCAGATCATTTTCCCTTCTTGATACATCGTTGAACTGCGAGTTTGCGTGTGTGGATTATTTTTCTCAGGTGGGATTATCACACGAGCACAGGCATTTGCTTATAGTGCTTACTTACAGTACGAGTATTCATTCTAGCTGTAGTTCATTTACCGACTACCACGACGAGCAAACAAGACAGTTGGTAGTTTTGGCAGGGGATAAGCTGCCACCTAGCGACGAATTTATAATTTGTTTGCGTCCATTGACGGGTAGAATCGATAGGCGGATTTGTATTTTGGAAATCGCTAATCAGACAGACAAGCACCGGAATTGTGATACTGATATGAATCAATGAATCAACGGAGGAACGAATCAGCCAATCAGACAGACAAGCACCGGAATTGTGATACTGATATAAATCAATGAATCAACGCATGAACGAATCAGCCAATCAGACAGACAAGCACCGGAATTGTGATACTGATATAAATCAATGAATCAACGGATGAACGAATCAGCCAATCAGACAGACAAGCACCGGAATTGTGATACTGATATAAATCAATGAATCAACGCATGAATGAATCAGCCAATCAGCCAATCGAGCGACCTTTTTTTGTGCAGTCAGGCAGCCAAGAAGAAATTAATGGATCAATCAACCAACTACGGCTTCCAATTCCATCAAGAATTATCGCCATCAATTATCAATCTAGGTGTATCTTGTTCAACTTAGTTCTGCAAAGATGCTATGAACAACCTCATCCTAATTTTTTCGGATTCTCTTGTTACAGGTGACAGGCTGCACAGGAGAACATCTTGCTTTTCAGTTCGATCTCTATTTATCCGCGGATTAATTATGCTTCTCGATGAGAAGAGGTGAGAAAGTGGGAAAAACTGCATGTCTTTAGGTCTCATCATACTGTACCGACAGTGGCAACAGACAATAGTCAGCACGATACAAGTCGGACTTTGGGATTTCGATTGGATTTACACTTCTTTCCGTTCATTGAATTGCGGGACAGACCAAAATGCGAGTAGCGAGGATTGCCGAGAAATAACTGAATACAGTGATATTTTTTTATGACGTCTGTTGATTCAATCAATCAATCATTCGTTAAGCAGACAATCAACCGCGTCAATGAATGAATGACTACCTCGGCCCGTCGCCGGCCCCTGTGCCCCACCCCAGGGGCAAGAGGCGTGTTCTAATATCCAGGAGGGCCGCAGGGGGCGCAGATGTCAGTGGGAACTTGCGTTCTGAAAGTAACTCAGTACACAGCGCCCTCCCGGATCATATTTCTTTTCTCCGTCATTTTGTTTCATCCGCCAAATGAACGCTCTGGAAACGGGCTGTTTTGGATTTCAAAAATCGCAACGGCAAGCGCAGCGCAATCTTTTCATTCGACAATCATTTTCGCCATTTCTTTAGACGCCCATCGACGATTTTTCCAAGTTTATTCTGTATCGCTTTCCTACCGCTGTAAGAGTGGATTATCGATCTCTTAGAAGGAGTTCATCGCGGGCTGCAGGCAGATGAAATCTCATTTCATTCAGAATTTATTTTACCTCACCGCTGATCACTGATTTTTTTTTATTTTGATCGTGCTTTCATCGGTATTGAAGAGTTATCCATTTCTGGAATTATTTAGCTTAAATGTGACCAACCGCTTGTTTTATTTTAGGACTTGCGGTTTATCGTGTGGTTTGGAGTAGCTGGAGGGGAGCACCAGGACGCCAGCCGGGCAACCTCTCATTTGCGGCTTCGACATTTGTTGCGTCCTCTTCGCCGCGTCTTTTAACGTTTGAAAATAATTCGGTAAGCAGCAGCTGCTATTTTTGAGATCGAGAATAAGAGTTTGCTGTCAAACTAATGACTTCACTAAAAGCTACTCAGTATGGATTCGCTAACGGCTTCCATCGATTGATTGATTAAAATTTGTGCGGATTTGGTTTAGAAATAATCAATTGATTGAATGATTGGACTAGGGCTTGGTCTTGTTTTTATTTGAGAAATGTGTGAACTTTGATGTTGTTTTGTCGTGTAATGGGCAGCAGATCAATAGCCAGCGGAGAATACATTCACCGCGCTCACATTCGCAATAACTCCGGCGTCCGTCCGCCGCGGGTCCGGGCTGAGGGAGAAGGGGATCTCGAACGCACTCTAGCCGTGCGCGAGGAGATGATCAAAATGATTGATGGATTGGTTAGGCATGATTCAAAATGTGATTCAGTTTTTATAGAGCTGATTCAAAATCGTGGCAAATCGCGTATTGGCCGAAAGACATTGGCCAGTGAACATCCGTCAAAATTTAGCGGCTGTTATCGTGATTGCTTGATTGGCCGATTTAAGGTGTCGCTTTCCCTGCTTTTACCCTACATTCTTTAGGATTGATTTTAATGTATAACTTATCTAAGTACAAGTTGCCGATTCTCATTTCAATGCCGTCCTTTTTCTGCAGTTTTGTCCGATTTGGAGTAGAGCCGTTACTACCGGGACAATGTCTTCGGACGATGAAGACTTTGCCCCAGCGGCGGTGAAGAAAGCTGCTGTCAAAGTTCCGAGCGCCAAGAAGCCTGCCAAGCAGCCCAAGGATGTCGGTGCGATGTACGAGAAGCTGGAGCAACTGGAGCACGTACTGAAACGGCCGGACACTTACATCGGATCGGTGCAGAAGGTCACGGAGGTTCGTTACGGGAATCGTTTACGGGAATCGTTCGTTGCTGTATTCCGTTCATAAACAGCCACATTTCCTTGCTAACGAATACATTTCCGCTTGTTAGAAAATGTGGGTTTTCGACGCTGTCGAGAAGAAGTTGGTCTACCGCACAATCACTTTCGTACCTGGACTCTACAAAATCTTCGACGAAATCCTCGTCAACGCAGCTGACAACAAGCAGCGGGACCAGGAAGACGGCCGAGCCGATAAAGTCATGACCGAAATCAAAATCAACATTGATCCGTAAGCCATTTTGGAGAGCAGACAAATGATACCGGAATTTGCGCGACAATTTTTATCGCTTTGATTTTGTGCTTTACAGGGAAGCGAATAAGATCTCCGTGTGGAACAATGGTCGGGCCATCCCCATTCAGATTCATCCGAAGGAGAAGATCTACGTGCCTACCCTTATTTTCGGTCATCTCCTGGCTGGCAGCAACTTCAACGATGACGAAAAGAAGACCACCGGCGGTCGAAACGGATATGGGGCCAAGCTGTGTAACGCGTTCAGTACCAAGTTCACCCTCAGCGTTGCGTCAAAGGATGACGGAAAGACCTTCAAGCAGGTTTGTCCTTTTCTTGCTCCCTTCCTCCTGCCGATGCTGGTCACTTTGGACCGTCTTGACTTGTTCACTTTAGACATGGACGGACAACATGAACAAGGTAGAGAAGGAAATCATCAAGGAGAATTCTCGCAATGAGGACTTCACCATGGTGGAATTCTGGCCCGATCTGAAGCGGTTCGACATGGAAAAACTGGATGACGATTTCGTGGCGTTGCTGAGCCGCCGGGCCTACGATTTGGCGGGAACAGTGCGCGGTGTCAAAATTCGGTTGAACGGCGATATTATTCCGGTGCGGCGTGTTCGAATTTTATTGATCTAATGATGAGTTTGGGTTGTCTGTCGGATTTTGTTTCTTATTATTCTATCTCTTTGCAGCTGAAAACGTTCGAGGAGTACGTAAAGATGTACACCTGCGATTCGAAGGACGACCTCGGAAACCCAGTCAATGTCGTAGTGGAGAAGATCGGGAAAGAGGGCATCACCACGGAGGGTACTCGGTGGGAGGTGGCCGTTTGTTCCAGCACTGAGGGGCAGTTCCAGCAAGTTAGCTTCGCCAACCGCATTGCAACTACAAAGGTAACTCGGCATAGCCTTATCCTTCCTGTTTGTGCTTTTACTGGATCTTTCTCAGCCCGCCATATAGCGTGTTCGCTGTCGGTTTTTTAGGGAGGCAGGCACGTCGATTACGTCACGGAGCAGATCGCCAAGGTGCTGGGAGAGCAGTTGAAAAAGAAGAACAAAACTGGACAAGAAATCAAGCCGGCGGTGGTAAGATTCAATTGAGTACCAGGCAAACGCTCTGGGTTGAATCACTACATGGGTTGAATCAGTCGGGTGGCAGAGGGCGCCGCAGGCGGTGTGTGTATTGCTGAATGAGTGTTGTTTACAATTTACACTCGTGGCGCTCTCCGCCACCCGACTGATTCAACCCAGAGCGTTTGCCTGGTATCTGTCATTTTCGACCAGCAGCCCCATTTGTACTTTTTTTTCGCATCGTAGATCAAACAGAATCTGTGGGTTTTCGTGAATTGTCTCGTTGAGAATCCGACGTTCGACTCACAGACAAAGGAAGCCCTAACTCTCCAGGCGTCCAAGTTTGGATCGAAGTTCCAGATCTCAGATGATTTTTCAAAGAAGGTGCTGAAGATGGGCGTCTGGGAGAACATTCTCCAGTTTCAGATCAATAAGCAAAAGGTACGCAGTTTATTTAAAGGAGTTAAAACCGGATTCATACAGCAGTAACAGCACAGTTTAGATAGAACCATACGAGTGCAAATGCACCTCTTCATTTTCACTGATGCTAAGGGTGGGGTATCCCTTTGTTGGAGGAATCGTAGCATTGTCCTTGGCGTTGTTTCTATACGACAAACAAGTCTTTGCATGTTTCTAAGCAGCGTACTTGTTTCAGACGAAGCTGGATCGAGCAGGTGGCACCAAGACATCAAAGCTGAAGAACATTCCGAAGCTGGAGGACGCTAACGATGCCGGCACGAAGCACTCGGACAAGTGCACGTTGATTCTGACGGAAGGAGACTCGGCCAAGGCGCTGGTCGTTTCCGGTTTCAGTGTCGTCGGGCGCGACAAGTACGGCGTCTTCCCCTTGCGCGGTAAACTGTTGAACGTCCGTGATGCAACTCCGAAGCAGGTAAAAATATGACAACTTGATCTTCTTTGGACGAAATTCAAACGCAAACGCAAACACATCAATTTGTTTTGGATAGGCAAAGGCAAATTTGTCCCACTGTTATTTTTCCTCGTAGCTCTTAGAAAATGCGGAAATCCAAAACATCGTCAAGATTCTCGGCCTGAAGTTCAATTGCAAGTACCAGGACGAAGAAGATTTCAAGAGACTCCGCTATGGACGCCTGATGATCATGACCGATCAGGATCAGGACGGCTCCCACATCAAAGGCCTCCTCATCAACTTCATCCACCACTCCTGGCCGCATCTGCTGAAGCGGACGTTTCTGGAGCAGTTCATCACGCCCATCGTCAAAGCCAATAAGAAGGGTCAGGATACGCTCTCCTTCTACAGTCTGCCCGAGTTTGAGGAGTGGAAGGCTGCTACGGCTGACTGGCCAAAATGGCAAGTCAAGTACTTCAAAGGTCTGGGTACCAGCACGTCGAAGGAGGCCAAGGAGTACTTCCAAGACATGAACCGCCATCAGATCAACTTCAAGTGGGGCGGTCCGGAAGATGACGTCAACATCGACATGGCCTTCAGTAAGACCAAGGCGGACGACCGGAAGAAGTGGCTGACGGAGGGCATGGAAGAGCGCAAGACACGTCGCGCAGCCGGAGAGAAGGAAATCTACCTGTACGAGAAGAAGACGAAGAATGTATCTTACTCGGAATTCGTCAACAAGGAGCTGATCCTCTTCAGCAATGCCGATAACGAACGTTCCATCCCGTCCATTGTTGATGGTATTATTCCGTTCTTCACCTTTCTCGTGATTTCGTGTAATGCTGTCAGTTGTTCTTGCTGTAATTCAACAAGTCATTCCTTTGGTGTCTTCCGCAGGACTGAAACCAGGCCAGCGAAAGGTGATCTACACCTGCTTCCTTCGTAACGACAGAAAGGAAGTCAAGGTGGCCCAGTTAGCGGGTTCGGTGGCCGAGAAATCGGCTTATCATCACGGCGAAGTCTCCCTTCAGTCCACCATCGTCGGTCTGGCGCAAGACTACGTCGGCAGTAACAACATCAATCTTCTTTTGCCGTGTGGCCAGTTTGGCACCCGTCTTCAGGGCGGCAAAGACAGCGCCAGTCCCCGTTACATCTTCACCATGTTGAGGTACGACTCCGTGTTTCGGTTTTGTCCGAGCCCAGTAATAATGGGACAACTGCTGACATTGAAGCTGTTATGTTATTATCGTTTTAGTCCTCTGGCAAGAGCAATCTTCACACCCAGGGACATGCCTTTGTTGGAGTACCAGCGCGAGGAGGGCAGGAAGATCGAGCCGGAATGGTACATGCCGGTGGTCCCGATGGTGCTCGTAAACGGGTCCAAGGGTATCGGCACCGGCTGGTCAACCGACATTCCCAACTACAATCCCCGCGACATTGTCGACAACATTCGTCGGATGATGCGCGACGAACCGCAGAAGCACATGTCGCCCTGGTTCAAAGGCCATCGCGGGGAGATGAAGGAGATTGACGACGGCAGCCGCATTGTCAGCAGCGGTGAAGTAGCCATTTTGGACGACGACACGGTGGAGATTACCGAGCTGCCGGTGCGGGTCTGGACCCAGACATACAAAGAGACTGTGATCGAACCGATGGCTCTCGGTGTGGAAGCGAAGGAGAAGAAGAAGGCAGTGCCTCCCCAAATTATGTAAGTTTAAGCCGGTAATTCTCTCGAACTTGTGTGGCGGTTGTTCATGTGTTGCTTCCTTGAGTTTGTCGTTGACTTTGCCGATTTTCTGTTTGCATTATCCCGATTTACCACTTGTTGTTTTATGTAAAGCTCATTGTTCCAATGTAAAGGCAGCTGGGGAAATCTGTTGTTTGTTCACTTGACAGGGACTACCGGGAGTACCACACCGACACCACTGTTCGTTTCACCGTCAAACTGGACAAGACCAAGATGAAGGAGTTTGAGAAGGAAGGCTTCCACAAGGTCTTCAAACTGCAGACCACTCTTTCCCTGTCCAACTTGGTCCTCTTCGACAGCAACGGCGTCATCAAGACTTACACCAGCGTCGGACAAATTATGGAGGAGTTCTACAAGCTTCGTCTCGACTTCTACGAGAAGCAGAAGGTCTACTGGATCGCCAAGCTGGGCGCTGAGGCGAAGCGGCTGCAGAATCAGGCGCGTTTCATCGAAGAGAAGATTGAGGGGAAAATTAAGGTGGAGAATGTGAAACGGGTGGACATCATCAAGCTGCTGAAGGACCGCAAGTACGACTCGGATCCAGTCGAGGCGTGGAAGAAGGGTCTCGGGGAAGCGGCTTTTGTGGAGGATGAGGAGCCGGCCACCAATGAGGATGATGTGATTGATAAGGTGATCGAAAAGGAAAAGGGGCCAAACTATGATTACCTGATGGGTATGAGTTTCTGGAAGCTGTCCAATGAACAGAAGATCAAACTGTTGGAAGAACGCGATAACAAGGTAAAATTTTGTCTGCGCAATCCGCACGCAATTTCCCGTCATTTTTCTGGCGTTTAATTGCCGCCTTTTGTATTTAGGAAGCTGAATTGGCAGATTTGACCAGGAAGACTCCCAAGGATCTATGGAACGCCGATTTGGACTTTTTCCTCGAGAAGCTCGACGTAAGACAATATTTCCATGCCAGAGAATGTGTTCTCTGCGGATGTGCGGTATGTCCACGCTCTTGCTGTTTATAGGAGGCCGCCATCGCCGATCGTGACGCTCAGGGCATTCAGGGTGGTGCTGCTGTGAAACCTCTGAAGGGCGTCAAAGGGACTGGTCGCGGCGGCAAGGCTGCTCCCCCCAGCAAGAAAGATACGCTGCCATCCGAGACCGGCATTCGCATCGAACCCATCATCGACGCCGCTATGGTGGCGAAGGTTGAGAGAGCCCGCAACGAGAAGGAACGCAAGAAGAAGGTGTGTGTCTGCACGGTTTCACTTTATTTGCTTTGCTTCTTTCCGGCTTTGTAATTCTTTTCGCGTGTCGATGTTCCATTGTTTGCCGTCTGTTTTGACCAACCGTCTGTCTGTCATTGGTAATTCCCTGTGAGACATTCTCTTTTGTATGTCAGTATGTCTCTGCCTTCTGTGTGCCAATCGTCAAGACTTTACCCTTTCTTAATGCAGGGCGAGCCTAGCGCCAAAGGCCGCAAGAAAAAGGAGGAAGTCGGCGAGAACGGCGAGTTGCTGTCCCCGAGCGAGAAGCCCAAGAAGCCCAGGAAGAAGGAAGAGAACGGAGATGAAGGTATGACAGACTGCTGTACAGGCAGTGCATCTTGACTAATATGTAAGCGCTAGATGACAAACTAGACAGATTGACAGATAGTCTGGCGATTGGCAGAAGGGTTGACAGACTTGTTTCCTGCATGGAGAGATATCGGCCTTTTATTGCCAAATAAACCTGTTTTTGTTGTGCCTTTGACAGAAGGGAAGTCAAAAATGAAGCAGACAACCCTGGAGGGTTTCAAAAAGAAGGGCAAAAAGAAAGCTGGCTCGTCCGACGAAGATTCTGACGGTTTTGACTCTGAAGCCCTGTCGGATGATTCGGAGATCGTGGTCAGCGACGGGAGCGACGAATATGACTTCGATCGATCAACTGAGAAGATGCCGGCGAAGAAGAACCGTCCCGTTGTCGTTTCTGCGGCTTCTGCCCCAACGGATGCTGATGACTTCGATCGATCAACTGAGAAGATGCCGGCGAAGAAGAACCATCCCGTTGTCGTTTCTACGGCTTCTGCCCCAACGGATGATGATGACATCGTGGAGATTGTCCAGACCAAAGGGCCGGTAGTCGCAAAGTCCAAATCGGCTGTCGTAAGTAGCGCAACCGAATCTTCATCTAATATTTAATTCAGCTTTTTGTTTCGCTCACATATCTCACGCTAATTAACAGATTGAACCGGATAAAGCCCCCGAATCCAAATCGAACGGCACAAAGAAGGCAACAGCGGCGTCGTCCAACGGATCCTCGACACCTGTCAAGAAAGTCCGATTAGCCTCCTCTTCGGATGATGACAGTGAGGTCGGAACGAAGAAACCACCGGTTAAGAAGGCTCCTGCCAAGGTGTCACGGAAGGCCGCGTCCGATTCTGATGAGGACGACTACTACGATGCGAAGAAACCGACGAAGCCGAAAGCGTCCAAGAAGGCTGATTCGGAGGAGTTCCAGCCGGCAGTTAAAAAAGCAGCACCGGCGAAAGAATCCAAGAAAGCGGCGGAAAAACCGGCTGCTGTGAAGAAAGCGGCTCCCGTTAAGCGCAAGGCGGCAATCTCGGACAGCGATGATGACAACGCTCCGGGTACTTCCAGTAGCAGCCCAATTGACAAGAAGGTAAGTTTTTGTCGCGATCAGTTTATTTGTATGCAGGTTTGTACTGTGTATTTTGTTTTTAATTATCAACAAATTGCTTTTACAGAAGAAGAGCGAGGGCAGCAAGAAGGCGGCGTTGGACGACAGCGACGAAGATATTCCCGTAGCCCGCTCCCGGCCTGGTCGAGCTGCTGCGGTAGCTGCGTCGCGGAAGGTGATGGCCGACAGTTCCATGGAGAATCTCGAGTCGGACAACGAGTCAGACTACTTGGAGACGATTGAATAAGGACAGTTTATCTCCATATCGTGTCTGGATATTTTCATTTTTCACGTCTTCATCTCATTTCTCTGAGCAATCCCCAATGGTCTCCTCTTATTTATGTTTTAGAACGCTTCTCAGGTGGTTTTGTAGTTATGGACTCTTTTTTGTTTGGTTTTCCTTTCCTCTTCGGCATATTTATACATCAGTCTGACAATTTGTTTCTTCATCTACCAACGACCCTGAACGTTGCTTTGTCCAGTCGTACCAAGTTTACGCGAGAACATGCAATTGTCTGTCTGTTCGAGTAATTGTTTCATGGAAGCTGTAACATTGACCTGTACTAGTCGATTCATCCTCGCCGTACGATGTTGTTGGCGGCTCCTTGAGTCCGCGGTCATTTGACAAGAGGGAAGATTGCCATTCATTTCCCTTCGCAAGATAGATCGTCAAAGGCGGTCAACAT
>LRSR01001036.1:0-10034 GCA_001579985.1 Hypsibius dujardini
GACAGACAGACAGAACATTTTGGCTGCGGGTCAGATATTAAGGCGCCAGAACGAGGCACTCAGGATGCACCAATTCTTAGAGTAAAAGCATTTATCAGACGAGCATTACGAAGGTGAGCAGGTCGAGCGCTGGAGAGCGGAGTGGCGAGCGCGGAGCCGACATCCTGGAGGATGCACTGAATGGATTCCAGCTGAGCGTCAAAATTGTGCCCATAGTCAGCAGCAAATTCGCGTACAATCCTGATGATTACAAAAGTATTTAAAGTTACGGCACTTCTGCGAATTATAAACCAAATCATCTCAAGGGCCCGGCCGTGGAACACCGACAGAGCTTTAACCATCCCCGTACTAGCGAAGTCTTTGCACAGTATACAATCAACGACAAGATTGAGTACACTGGAGGGTCCGGGGTATGGGCAAAAGGGGCGGAGCAGGCGGTGGTCAGGTGGTCGATTGATTGTTCGATTGTTTGAATACCACCCCCTGCCCCGCCCTTTTTGCCCATTCCCCGGACCCTTTAGTCTACTCGATCTTGTCGTTAACTGTAGAACAACCGCTACACACAACTGAAAACTCACCCCAAGATGGAACTCAGTTCATCGGTCGTTCCCAACGCTTCGAAAAGCTCGTCATCCTTTCTCCGCCTCTCCCCGGTGTAGGTTGACGTTTTTCCTGCAACAAACGCAAGAAGAATTTTACTCTAGCCTAACATCATGTTGAAACGTTGGAGTTCCGAGGACTGAACGGCCGCACTGCGCTTCCAAGAAATGCAGTGAGTCAATCAATCAATCAATCGTCCAATCAATCGATCAATCAATCAATCAATCAATCAATCAATCAATCAACCAATCAATCGAGGAACAACCGCTCCATTTGGGCTGATCTGGGAAAGTCATTTGCATATAAATTCCCCGGCCGAACTCCAACAAATTCACCTTTGTCACCGGTCCTGGTGTAAATTCTCAACTTCTTCTCAGGTTCCGCGTCTGCAGATTGCGCTTGCCCACTGCTGAGTCTGCAATCAAGCCGAAATGCAGGGGATGTAAAAATTCCTGTGCGCGGTTTTGCGCAGTTCATTCCTCGATGGTCAATTGATTACACACGACACACGACCACTCCCGAAAAGACAGCTGTGTTTTAATAATTCCCATGTGTTTCTCACCGTCTGACAGCGGCGCTTGGAATTGCTGCATGCGCATTCGCAGAGGCAGAGAGAGGAGCAGCGGCAATCTGGATAATTCTCAATTGCGAAGACAACGCTCTTCCCAGCATCCTTGCTGATTGTTCACCGCTATTCCGCACACTTCTAGCGACAGGCAATCAAACAAATAACTACAAAAGAACAGTAGCAGACTGATGATTAGCGTAGCAGAACTTTAAGCTGAATCAAAACCAACAATTCAGGCAGCCCAAAGCAAACCAACCAATCAATCAATTGAGATTCGCTTCGAATCAAACAACAGCTGATCATGCCGGAGTAAAAACCATAAAGCAGCACAAAGTACGGTTCATAGTCCGTCTCGAATTATGTTTCCATTCCCACGTGATTGCACTGTACCGAATCTAGCAAAATGTCACGTGATTTTGCTTCTCTGACTCTCGTTTTAAAATTTACGCCAACTCATGGCGAGTAAATTTTTTTTTGCACAGAGCGTTCATTTTAAGCCTGCATCTTTTTGTTGGTTATTATGCTTTAGGCCACTATTTTTTCATAGATTTTGTAATTTCCTGGAGCAGTTGTTCTTGCTCTTCGTATAGCATCGAGCATCTTTTGATATCCGCCTCTGTTGCGAATTGCGATGTATAATACCGGGTAAGCTGCTCCGCCGCTGCGCCCTACGAAAACGGGGTAGCAGTCAAGTGATTCATTGATTGACTGATTAATTGATCGATTGATTGCGTGATTGATTGATTGATTGATTGTATAGGAAACTTGCTGGAAAAACCATCTTCATCACCGGCGCGTCCCGCGGCATCGGCAAAGCAATCGCGCTGAAAGGTCTGCCAAAAGAAAACAGAAGCTTCTTATCTGTGTATATTTAAATTAATGCGGGAAAACTGTCCCCTATAATAGCTGCTAAGGATGGTGCGAATTTGGTGATCGCCGCGAAAACTGCCACTCCACATGCTAAATTGGAAGGCACCATTTTCACTGCGGCCAAAGAAAGTACGTTCATTTTGCATGCTCAACTCGAATGGTGGAAAAAGCTTTATTTTGCCTTGGGCTTGCAGTTGAGGCGGCGGGTGGAAGGTGTCTGCCGGTGCAGGTCGACGTGCGCGATGAGGATCAGGTGAGATTGCAATCAATACATCAATCAACCCATTTAGTCAATCAATCAGTCGATGAGCAATTTATCTCGTTAGTGCGAAACTTACCGAAATTAACCAATAATATAGTAACAAACGCACTTGAAGCAGCCGAAAATGTTACTGTAATGAATTTTGGTCCTTACTACTAAATAAATAGTACGAGGAGAAGTCTGTATTTCAGCTCACCCTCCCCTTACAAGGTAACGGAACGGTAGCCGACACGCCGATCTCTGAAACGTTTTTTTGCAAATAGTGGACTATATTGATAGATTTCAGCAAAAAATGTCATCTGCAAACGAGGTCTGGTCTGAGCGGGAGAAAATTCGAAAGTTCCCAATGGTTCCGCGGGTTTCTCGTTCAGTTCAAGCATTGATTGTTTGATTTATGCTCTACCAAAACTCAATTTAATTTTTTACCACTGTAAAACGTCGTTTTTTGAAAACGTTTGATTTCAAGATTTTTAACACTCTTTTACTCCGAATTCGATTTGAAATCGATTGACATCAGCAGAATCTTATTTGGATGCTAGAGGGCGGAGCTATGGGCTAGTTCCAATTTAGGCTTCCGAGTGATGTTGCAGAAATGACCCATAATTCCGCCCCCTATCATCCAAATAAGATTCTGTTGATATCAATCGATTCCAAATCGAATTTGGAGTAAGAGAGTGTTAAAAATCTTGAATTTGAACGTTTTCAAAAAATCTATTAATATAGTCAACTATTTGCAAAAAATGTTTCAGAGAGATCGGCGTGTCGGTTACCGTTCCGTTCCCTTGTTAGTCGATAAATCGGCGTGTCGGTTACCGTTCCGTTCCCTTGTTAGTCGATAAATCGGCTTGTCGGTTACCGTTCCGTTCCCTTGTTAGTCGATCAATCGGCGTGTCGGTTACCGTTCCGTTCCCTTGTTAGTCGATACATCGGCGTGTCGGTTACCGTTCCGTTCCCTTGTTAGTCGATAAATCGGCTCACTCATGGATTTCTCTTTGATCGCATGTGCATGTGATTGTTTGTCTCCTTACAGGTCCAGAAAGCGGTTGAGGATGCGGTTCGCAACTTTGGCGGGATCGACATTGTAAGATAAGCAGTCATATGTAACCCTGTGTTGAACAATTGTGGAGTAGAGTCGTTGAATGTTTTTCCCGTTGGAAATAAATATCTTTGCAGCTGGTGAACAACGCGAGCGCCATTTCCCTGACCGGCACACAGGACACGACCATGAAGAAATACGACCTCATGAACCAAGTGAACGCCCGGGGGACTTTCTTAACGTGAGTGCCAGATTATTTCCATTCCTGGTTCTTAACATTAAGGCCTTTTTTTCTTGGTATAAAAGGTCAAAACTTTGCATTCCCTACCTCAAGCAGAGGTATGTCATGTTCGTTATCGCCGCATAATCTTCCGCAGTTTTTGAGTGTTGTAATTGATGCAACGGTTCCTCTCTTTTACGACAGCAAAAATCCTCATATTCTCAATTTGAGTCCTCCCCTCAGCTTGAATCCCATCTGGTTTAAGGGCCATGTCGCTTATACCATGGCTAAATACGGGATGTCAATGTGTGTGCTGGGTACGTGGACACACGCATGGCCACACTTTTGGGTGGCAGACTTTAAGCCAATTTTGGGTGGCAGACTTTAAGCCAAAAAGGGCGGTCCGAGTTCGAGCCGAATTAAGTCACCGCGCGCACGCGCTCTTGACCACAGCTGACTATGCAGCCTTCACTCGATTGATCGATTGATTGATTGATTGATTGAGCTTGTTTATTTTGGCTGAATTTTGAGGCTTTTTGCTCAATCCAATTTTTCCGCTGGGTCGGGAAATAAATCAAAGATTCACGAGAGAGAAATTGGCAAGCTCTAGTCAAGAGTGGCTCAAACTCAGACCACCCTAATGGCTCGAACTCTGCCACTCAATATGGTGGCCATGTGTGTTCAACTGAGAAAGTCTCTTCTCTGCCGTCCAGCGTTTCCGCTTCTTCTACCTAGCGGAAGTTAGTTGCAACAACAATCCTCTTACCTGTTCTTCTGGCCGTGCATAGGCATGTCGGAAGAGTTTAAGGACAACAATATCGCCGTAAATGCTCTGTGGCCACGAACCGGTATGATCAACACGTGAGCTGGCGTCTGATTTTAAATTTAAAATAATTTAATATAAAATAATTTTTTGGGTCTATTTTAAATCATTATTTAAATTAATCTAAACAACACTTTAAGTCGAAGCGACACTTTTTCATGCGACTGCTTAAGATGTTCTTGATCGCGCGTTACAGCGATCTGGACGGCTGCCGTGGAAATGATGGCGGGAGATTCTAGCGCGAAGAACTGTCGGAAGGTGGATATTTGCGCAGGTACGAGCGGCTTCATTCTTGAGACTCTTTTTTTTAGCTAGCTGGATATAAGATTTTTGGTTGCTTCTAGACGCATTTTACGTGATCGTAACGAAAAGCAGCCGAGATTTCACCGGCAACTTCTGCATCGACGAGCGTGTGCTGCGAGACGCCGGCGTGACGGATTTCGACCAGTATGCCGTGGAGAAAGGGAATGTCTTGATTATGGACGGCTTTGTGGACGAGGACGAAAACGGACAGCCGAATATTCTGTCCCGAGAAGACAGTAGCAATTATTTGCGATCAGGATTCAAATCTGGCGGTAGCGCAGGCCCCGTTGGGGTAGCCGAGATCTCAGCGGTCTTTTCAGCGGTGGGAGAAACTTTGAAGAATAATCCTGATTTGAAGCTGGACGGATTGTATTTGTTTGACGTAGAAGGTAAGATATGTTTCATAGTATTCTTAGCATTCTTCAGTATGCCCCTATGTCTGTCTGTCTGTCTGTCTGCCTGCCTGCCTCCCTGCCTGCCTGCCTGTCTGCCTGTCTGCCTGCCTGCCTGCCTGTCTACCTGCCTGTCTGCCTGCCTGCCTGCCTGCCTGCCTGCCTGCTTGCCTGCCTGTCTGTTTGTCTGTCTATTTGTCTATCTGTTTGCCTGTCTGTTTGTATGTCTATCTGACTGTCACTCAGTCTGACTGCTGACATACTTGTTTATTCAGGGCATTTTCTTTGATGATTGTCCTTGTTCTTATCGTATTTTCCCTGTGCAGGCCAGAAATGGTTCATCGATGGAGCAAGCCGGTCTATCGGCAAGTCAGGCCAGGCACCACCTGGTGTCCCTCTCTGCACCCTTTCCATGAAGGCTAAGGATTTCTCTGAGCTTTTCTCGGGGAGCCTTATCCCAACCATGGCCTTTCTGTCCGGGAAAGTGGTCGTCAAGGGGAACATGGGAAGCGCCATCAAGCTTGATAAGCTCCTGGCTGCCTATCAACAGAATCGGAAGCTGCGAGCGGCCTAGAACGCATTTGAAGCCGAGAAATACTAATTGTGATGTACAATAACAACTGAACTTTTTATTTTATCCCGCGCTCTACTTCCATGTGTCGGAAAACGATACTTTAATATTTACAAAAAGAAAAGACTAATTAATTCTCAGCTGAAATTATCTTGCTGATTGCGAACCGGTATAACACCCGGCAGCGGCATGTCGGGATTACCGATCGGCAACCCATTATCCGTGAACTCTGGGTTTCTTATAACTATCCGCAGTTTCAAAGTTGAAACATTTCCAATATTGTCCTTCACCGTCGTTGCGTATTCATACGTTCCATGTGGTAGAACTGCGGTGGTCCTCAGTGAGCCAGTTGATCCTCCCGTTATTTCGAATCGTCTAGAGAAAATAGCAGGTGTAACCGTGAGAGTCTCAGTCAAAAGCGCAAACACACAGACAGCCAGACACATCCGTGCTCCAAAGCATGAGATGATTAGTCGATCTGAGACCTAGTTTGACACGACACAGGTAAACAATACGACCGGCTAACGGAAAGACTGTCATGCAAATCATTGTGCGGAGACAACACAGATGATCAGGTAGGCGGGTAAGACAGAGAGACAACCAAACAGACAGCCAGACAGAGAGACTGATGGAAACACACACATAGACACATAAACAGAGAGATAGACGGACAGACAGACAGACAGACAGGCAGACAGACAGACAGACAGACAAACAGACAGACAGACAGGTAGACAGACAGACAGATAAACAGACAGATGGACAGACAGACAGACACATAGACAGAGAGATAGACGGACAGACAGACAAATAGACAGATACACAGACAGACCGACAGACAGACAGATAGACAAATCGATGGGCAAACCTACCAACAGGCAGACAAACAGCCAGACAAGTCGGAGAAGATTCTGGATTCTTACGAATTGTCTCCTTCCACCCAGCGGTATGTGCCTGAACCACCGGAAACCGTGAAATCTCCCAACGCAGTTCCAGCAGGAAGTGTCGCCGGCAGCGTTCCCTCATATGGCGCATCCACTGTGATGATCGTCGGTCCCTTGATGCTCAGCCCACCATTCTTCGACAGCTGCCGTACTAGTCCGAAATGGTTGACCACCGGCACGGAACCCGTCTGCGACCGCTCAGCCGTACCAGGCACAACGTCCTCCGCGCAGATAGAGGTCTTCGCAGCCAACTGGCGATTCGGTCGGAAAGCTGCTTGCTGCACCAACGGCTGCTGGAGGTTCATCTGCGCAAGACCGCCGTTGAAGGGCGACGGCAGCGGTAAGGAATTCGGGAATGGGTTGGCGAATTGCGGAAAGTCATTCATCATCCGCGGCTGCAGACAAGACGGGTTGATGGAGATTTCAAGCCGCATAATGGCTGTGCGGCCGGTGGAATCTCGTGCAGCCACGTCGACGTGGTACGTTCCGATGGTGAGGGCGGTGCGACTGCGGATTTCACCGGTGGAAGGGTGGACGTCGAAGACATCCGTCCCGCCGGTGCTGTAGATGAAGTAGGTAATCCGATCGTTGGGCTCAGGGTCGATTGCCTAATCCAAGTAATCCAAATAATAATTCAGTAATTTAAAATCCAAGTAGTATGTAGCTAAAAAGTATTAGATTTAAAACAAAAAAGCAAAACAAAAAATAATCGTAAAAATCGTCTGACTCATTTCAAATATATTAATGTATTTATTACGAATATTTCTTTAATATAATATATGCATTTTTATATTTTAGTTTTGGTCTATTAATTACAGTTTCAGATTTTTGTCACGACTCATTTTATCAATAGGCAATTTGCTACTCAATTACGCATTGTACCTTGCTGATCCGAATGTTTTTTGGTTTGTTTGGTCCAACTTAGAACTTAGAACTAGAAATCAGTTTTTAAAAATGTATTACTAAATTTTTAAACGTGCATCAAAATAATACAGAAAATGATAAAATAATAATAATAAAACAGTTAAATTTTCTTCGACTGCGCATAAATTGGTTAAAAGTCAAATGAGCTAGAAGAGAGATGAAAAAGAATTATTCATTATCGATATAAAGATAGACAGATATATCTGTATTTGTTGTCTATATGACTAGCAACAATTCATTATTGAACTCCGAATGCTGATCCGAGCGTGTTTTAGATTTTGTCACTTTTTGCTAAATTAACAGAAAATCTACTCTAGAATACGTAAGATGTATTTAACTGAAAAGAGTAAAATTAAAAAGATTGTTTTGTAATGAAAAGTCAAGTGCGAGTTAGTTACCCGAAGGCGTCCGATAAAGTTGGAATTGGGCGGAGCACACAGCGGCGTGACGAAGATCGGCGGGGTCTGGCCCGCCGACTGCGGCAGCCGAATTGGTAAATCCGGAAAGCCTAAACCGGCACCGTTCAACTCCGGCACCGGCTGGGGGAACTGTGCGAACTGCGTTCCAACAGGTCCTTGAGGGAGCTGTCGCGAGCCGAAGGGATCCGGAAATCCGCCCATCATCCCCAAGCTCCCAGGCAGCGGCGGCGACCCGAACGGCGCTGGTCCACCCGGAAATGGACCGGCAAAATTGGGCGCCCCTCCCATTGGCTGAAACGTCATGGGCGCTCCTCCCATTGGCTGAAACGACATGGGCGCCCCTCCCATTGGCTGAAACGACATGGGAGCCCCTCCCATTGGCTGAAACGACATGGGCTGTCCGTTGTTCGGTCCGGACAGGGGAAACTGGCTCGGGCCGTTCAGAAAACCGCGCTGTTGTTCTGGCTGTATGACGAAATGGCGAAAACAATTATTTGCTAATTATTTGCTAATTATTTTATTTGCTAATTATTTGCTAATTAACTATTTTTGTAAGTCCGTTAAAAATTAACGACTACCGGATGTTTAGTTTATTTTACCAAATGCAAGGGTAAGGAGGTTTAAAGTAGTACACAGTTTTTTTAGTACCGAAGGCTTTTTAGTCAAATTTAGTGGAAGTAGCTTTATTTCGTTTATTTATTTCAAACAATTTTAGTTTCCAGAAGAAGCGGTTATTTTTCTCGGGAAATAAATAAATTAAACTGAAAAGAATTCACTAAACGTTTATAGCAAAATTATAGTTTTCAAACATAAATATTTTTGGTAGTTGAAACTTTTAGTTTTTCAGAAACTAAATAAAATAATACTAAAAGTGTTTCATAGACCTTAATAGTTTAATTTTAGTTTCCCTGCGTAAAAATTTAGTACAACAAACTGTTAGTGTGTTTCAGAGACTAAATAAATCAACTTTAAAAATATTTTTCTAACGTTTTTAATTAAATTTTAGTATCCTAACAAAATTGTATTTAGTAGTTTTATTTAGTTAAGGTAACTCAGTTTTTTCAGAAATTAAATAAACTAGAACTAACAAGTATTTACTACTGTAAGCGAATACAGTTTTATTCAAGTTCAGTTCAGTTCAGTGTGTGTCAGTTTAGTCCTGCCTACCTGCAAGTTCATCTGCGGACTGGAAAGGACGGAAAATCCGAAGGCGCCACCTGTTGGAGGACTTGACTGGGGCAGCGCATTAGTTAGTTGTTTCTGCGGAGAGGACGGTTCGATGGCTCGGTGGTTCGGGTCTTCCGGCTGCGGCGTGAGTGTCTGACTGTCGCCTGTCGGCTGACTGTTTCCATTCCCATTCCCATTCCCATTCCCATTCTCATTTCCATTATTATTGGAGTTGGTGCTGCTGGAAAAGATCAGACCGCGGTTTCCGCCTTCGTTGGTGTTGGTTTGTCCCATCAAAAGCGGCCGGGTCGGTCGGGGGACACGGTTGATCTCGCCGGTGAGGAAGGCTTGTGTGATGGTGCCTTCCAATCGGTCCGGTCCGAAGGGCATGCCGTTGAGGTTAGGCATGCTTGGTGGTGATGGGTTGGTTTCGAGAAGACGAAGGGGAAACTGTTGTGGCGGCCGGAATGCGGCCTCGCCGAACGGAGCGCCGTTGGACTGCGGCGGGAAGAAGCCGGTGTTTTGAGGATTGAAGCCGGTGTTTTGAGGACTGAAGCCGGGGTTTTGAGGATTGAAGGCTGGGTTCAGGGTGTTAAAGCCTGGCGGATTCTGCGGGTTGAAACCTGGGTTTTGTGGGTTGAATGTCGGATTTTGCGGATTCAGTCCTGGATTCTGCGGATTATTGAATTCTGGTGGAAATGAGCCGGATGGGAATCCACTATTCGGTTGACCGTCTGGAAAGCAAACTGACATATTATTTTCTTTCAGTTAAAGAAGTATGCAACAACACACAGCCAGAGCCAAAATTACAAAGATATTAACAGAAAAGGTAGGCAGACAGACAAACAGACTGTCTAGACAGACAGACAGACTGTCTAGACAGACAAACAGACAGGCAAACAGGCAGACAGACAGACAGACAGACAGACAGACAG
>LRSR01001037.1:0-25235 GCA_001579985.1 Hypsibius dujardini
ATATTATATATAATATAACAATAATATATGTAATATGTAATATATGCAAATATTTTTGTAAAACATTATATTCTGGAGAAGGTAAAAGATAGCAGACCTCAACGGGAAGCAGGAGAGGCATAATGCCGAACCCGAGGTTGGCCAAGAAAATGGCACCGGCGCAAATCACCCGGATGATGAGTATTTCCCTTGCCTCCAGTCTCGATGATGAAGTTCCTTCATTGGTGCCATAATACCTTTGGCTTGCCAATGTAGGATTTTTTTCTAACAATAAAGACCTGAAAAAGGCAAACTATAGCGAAGGTCCGAATTTTGCAATGTACATGAATCAGTGCACGCTGTACCTTTCATCGGTAGGACCTCCTAAACGGCTGGTCGAAAGTCTGAAAGATCTCGATTGCACAGACATAATTAATGCAACAACGTTGTACTCCAAGCTAAGGGACACTACAAGTTGAGGGAGCTCATGCCGAGAACCCAGCGGAAATGTCTGTTTATTTCACCGACAAACGTAGCATTGCAGGTCTTCGTAATGGGTCTTTTTTGAGTGGGGGGGGGGGGGTGTAGACAGGAACGTGGCACTGGCTTGCGGCGAAAAATTGTTTACTCTCCAACTTGGTAATTTCCCCGTGTAATGATAACAGCATGAAGGTGCAATGCAGACATGGTGCGTGAGGTGCGCGCAAAGGCACAAACTCAGCTTGCAAGAGTGTTTTTCAGGTCGTCGTCCGTATGACAAATCATTCTTAACGAGAATCTTCTCAAGTAAATGTAATCGCGTAAATGAACGCATCTCTCGACACACGCGTCTATTAATATGCCTATTTTGGCGTCGAAAAAAGCGCGAAAAGTGCAATTAGCCGCAGGGTGTTTTTTTTTCATGGGCCTGAAGTCGGTGGAGAAAGTGACGAGAGATTGGTCAAGTGCCCGTAAACGATCATTGAGCAGTTAAAAAATATTTTTAAAATAATAAGAATTCCGGATGTGAATTGCAGTAGCTGATTCAGAAATGTAATAAGAATATATTTCCGATTGCGCTACGGCGTAGGTCCTCATTCCAGACTGACCGCGCAATTACGTCCGGTGCAGGCGAAGACGCTCGTGTAGCTGATGTAATGGGGCGCGAGTAAGTTGCCCATGAGGACCGACGGATGGATTTAGGTCCAGAATGGGTCTGACGCAGGAGAATGGACGAATAATTCATTAATGGCTGAGGAATTTAACCGCAACTGAACTAGTTGATTGAAGGAGGGATAAACGGAAGAACCGACCGACCGACCGACTGACGGGAAGACGGACGGACGGACAGACCGAATGACGGAAGGGAAGACGAACAGGCAGACAGACAAACCGACGGACGGACGGATTGGTGGACGGACCAATAGACTGACCGACTGGCCGACGGACTGAGGCGGATATCTTACTTTCATCCATAGTCAAAGGCAGTCTTAGGGCTACTAAAATAGTCAATAGTTTCACTTTTAAAGAATATTTCCCTGAAAAGAGTGATTACAGAATGATGAATTCTGTATGCAACTACATCCCAAACTACCAACTTTAAGATATAAACGAAAGATATGGACGGGAAGTAACAAAAGAGTGATTTTTATTAAACTCTGGTTCTAGCTGAAAGAGCATCCGACGAAGAAGCCTGAGCATCTGGGACCACCGTATCGCGATGAGCTCGACGGCGACGAGCTGTCGACCTTGCTGCATGAGGCGCGGCCCCGTTTTGAGCTCGGTCCTCTGGATTGCCAGCGGTTGTGGCCTTTCGGCGTCTTCGTCGGCGTCGCCGGGGCTGATGCCGAACAATGCTCAAATACAACGCAATCTGATCCTTCCCTTCCTAGAAAGAAGAAAAATATGGAAAACAAAGTTCAGGGCAACTTAGAAAACGGGGAATGTCTTACTAATGCCAGATGATTTTGAAGGACCGGAGTGAGCTCGCCAAAGGCCTCGCTTTTGACATGGTAATAGTAAATGAAAACCCTAGGAGAAAAACAGAGAAAGAACAAATTAGAAATCCGCGGGCAAATGTGCTTTGATTGTATGTTGTAGTTCTTACAGGAGTAGAAGCATGATAAATGCCAGCATGCCCGGCATAATAAGGGTGTCAAAGATCAAATAGAGGCCCTCCGAGTAGATGCTGAATCGTCTGACGGCGGCGACAACGACATCCGGTTGAGGACAGAAGGGTGGTCTTAGAGGACCACAATCATGAGACGGCATGTAACTTTAATGAAAACCCGGTTAGTTCTTCCAATTTGGAGGCGACTTATGCGCAAAGGATGCTCTTACAAAGTGAGGGAAAAAGCAACACACACGGTTGCGGCGAAGAAGGATGCCAGTAATGCGGCGGAATAGATGACGTTGGTTCCTTCGGAGCCGTTGCCCAACGGCGCGGATTTGTACAGCTTGGTGTAGCGAATGAGCAACTGTAAATCCCAAAACACCTTAAATAATCCATTTACAGACAGAGAGATAGAGAGATAGAGAGATAGAGAGACAGAGACAGGCAGGCTGACAGAGAGAGAGAGAGAGAGAGACAGGCAGGCAGACAGGCAGGCAGGCAGACAGACAGGCAGACAGGCAGACATACAGACAGACAGACAGGCAGACAGACAACTGGTAAGGGACAATCTCTGTTTCCTACATACTATTACTTTGCCAAATTGTACTTACGACTTCGCGCGCAACTGTGATGGCTGTTGACAGCAGCGTGAAGCCTGAGATGGCGGGACTATAGTATGTAGCCAACCAGGTGACAATTTGGAGGTAAATAATCCGCTGGGTCAGCCAGTCTGCGGGAAAAACTGGCTTCCACTTCGCCTTGCTCACGTACTGAACGAACACTAAAGCAACAATCAGAACAGTCCATCCCAGCTCGAAGATCAAATTCATGATCTCCAGTTGGTAGAATCTCATTGAAAGGCCACTCTCCCAACAGGTGACAGTCTACAGAAAACGGCATCAATATCTATTTTGGGTCTTGCTCATTCTGCAAGAAAAACAAAACTTACTTGTGGCATCGAGCAATTTCGGTTCCCCAGTACAGCGATGGCTTCCTTCAGAGGCTGGCCTGTCTTTTCAAGCAGCCAGTAGAAATACAATATCCCAATGGTACCGAGGTTCAGTAAAACACCTCTATTTCAGAAAGAAACACTGCTCCAATACCGGTAGTTGTTTTGGGGCAAGTGACAAACTTGATATTACTTTAAAATACTCATAGCCAGTTGTGTTTGGTAACTCTTATATTTCTCCAGCTGTGTGATCCAGGAAAATGCCATTGGCATGATCATATTGACTGCAGTGATAATGACTACTGGAGCTAGATTACGAGCCAAACCGATGCTTTCCTGAAAAAGCACAATATGTTTCTGAATGATTACAAAACAGATGTCACTGCTAGTCGTCTGTCTGTTCCAGTTTCTGTAAGAATGTATGCCTGTCTGCTTGCTGGTCAATCAGTTTTTCAGTTTTTCAGTCAGTCAGTCAGTCAGTCAATCAGTCAGTCAGTCAGCCATTCAATCAGTCAGTCTTTCTTTTTGCCTGACTGTCTTTATGTATGCCTATTTGTCTGTCTGTTTCTCTGTCTTTGTATTTATGTATGTATGCTTATATGTCTGTTTGTCTTTTTATCTGCCTGTCTGCTGACTGTCTGTCTGTCTATTTGTCTGTCTGTCTGTCTGCCTGCCTGCCTGCCTGCCTGCTTGCCTGTCTGTTTGTCTGTCTGACTGACTTCTGACTGAATGACTGACTGCCGACCTGCCTGCCTGCCCGTCTGCTTGTCTTAAACATCACCCGCAGTTTTATTTACCGATATATTTCCGCCCGTTTCAGCGAGGGTCGCGTTGTTCAGCAAATACCAGATGCCCGCTGCAATGCCGACCAGCAAACCCAAAACGCCGGCATTAATGATAAATCGCCGGACATAAAGGATCCGTCGGAAACCCTGTTGCCGTTTCACCGCCGCAAGCTGTTCGCGCAGGGTGGTCTTTATGTTCACTTGATTGATCGCGATCGCTTCCTGCGACCGAGTCATATGTTCCCACAGGAAGAAGACCGCGTCGCAGTACTTTGACTTTGCCCCGGTCAGTGTGGTCGACACGAGGTTGCCGTAGGAGTTAGCCAGTCTAAAGAGAATAGTTTGAAAGAGCATTCTTGTGTGGTCAGCATTTTAATAATAATATACTAGTAGTACTAATATATTTCAGAATCTTACGAGTATGTGATGACAATAAACTGGAACATGAAGAAGAATACCACAGCAAAGAGGTAGCCTAATGTCCGGTCAAAATTCCAGCCGCCAAATATTTCCTTATTGTCCGAGAGGTAAAATCCGTAATGCAGGAAGGAGTCTCTCATGAAACCCTGAAACAATAAATCTTCATTTTGTGGTAATAAATTGTGATTTAAATCCTTTTCATCTTTATTGCGTTAATGATTATAATAAAATTCAAATTCAATTATTTATTGACTATAACTTGTCTTTCAAAAAATTAATATGCTAAATCGACCTAACAATTATTTTAATATTTTGCCGCTATTACGGTAGACGAAAAAAATGTTAATTTGCTATTGCAATGAAAGATTAAGATTAATATAAATTATTATTAGCGTCTTGATTAATTAGTACGCAAGGGTACGGCACTGTTGGTTCGAACGAGTGTTGGTGCTGTCTGTCTGTCTGTCTGTCTGTCTGTCTGTCTGTCTGTCTGTCTGTCTGTCTGTCTGTCTGTCTGGTGTGTCTCCGTGCAAACTCACCCGATCCATTCGATCATTCGGACAGTGATTTCGCCGTGAGGTGAATTTGTTCTCGCCGTAGAATCGAGCAAGATCTTATGCTTAATCTTTTCCATTAAGAATTCGACGAGCAATGAACGAACAACTTGTTAACTAACGTCTGGTAAGCGACATTACGGCAATCGTAGGTCGAACCGTTCCGTTTGCACACGTGCGGGGTTTCGTCGAGCCTAATAAATCATTTCATTTGCTCACTTTTTGCGCGTCTATTTAAAGAAATCAGATTTCTAATTCCGCAAACTCTTTTTCAGACACTGCACTCGCGGTGTGATTGAACAGTTTACTCTACCTCCGTAACAATGGCTGCCATGAGGATCATAGCAGTGTTCGTAGTCGTTGGTAAGTCGGTTCTTTATATTTTTCCCACTCGAAAAATACACCTCAACTACTTTTTACACCTAAAACTGATTTATTTTACAGTTAGCTTGTACTCAACATCAGCTGATTATTACGGAAACAGTGGCGCCAGCCAAAAGACCACATCCACCTATCAATCAGCAGGAGTCAGCTCAACCACGCCAGGTATTGTTCCTGAAATATATCTTTAAAATACTCTTAGTGCACGAAAAAGTAGTTTTTCGCTTTTTTACAGATTTTTCAGTAGATATTAAAACACTTTTAGCATAAGCTTACTTGACAAGTACGTTTGTTTGAGTTCCAGCACAGGGTGCAAAACATTTTGATGTATTGTTCTTTTTACTTAAATGTAAAATGTTGATAACGATTTGATTAACCAAGAAAAGTGTTTTTTTTTTAAATAAATAAATATTTATTCGTTTACTTACAAGGGATCAGTTACCAGTGTCACACTCCGATCGAGACTAGGTCCCCTAACGTGGTTAATAAAAATATAACTTGCGGCGGAGAATTCTGTATCTATGAATACGTGAGTACTAAAAAATAGAGGCAAGGCGCTATGAGTACGTGATGCGAGAATAATCATCAGAATTGTGAAAGATACCCAAAATAATATATGTGATCAATCAATCAAGTGTGCCTGTGCAATGACGCGAAAGAAAAGTCCCTGAATTTTTCTTTATTGAAGGGGTGCCTTACTGACGCGAGTCATATTTTTTTAAATGGTGTTAGGGGACTAGTTTTCAGGGGAAAAAATATTGGTCTCGATCTGAATGTTACGCTGAAAATTGATCCCTTGTTAAACCAAAACTGACGCTAGGGTTGACGGAGGATGCGCCGGATGCGGTCGCCCAGGCGCCCGACAAAGGCGGTGACGATGAAAACGCCACGGAAGCCCCTCCCCCTGCCATCCCGAACGGTTGTTCACACATTTTGGACGCGACATGTGCGGCCAATCAGAAGGTCATTTTGGACTCCATCAACGCGGTACGTCGCGGGGTAAAGGCCGCAGACATGCTAGTGGTCAGCTGGAGTCCCGCTGCGGCGGTGCTGGCGCAGAAGGTCGCTGACAACTGCGGCGGTCCGGCTCACGACGCCAACACCGATCGACCGGGCTGCGGGCAAAACAGTGCGTCCGGATCGGAGAATTCCTTCCCCAATGGCTGGCCGGATGTCTTCCAACTCTGGGATGGGGAAGTCGCTGATTTCGTGTATGGGGCGCCGGACGCGCAATGCACATCCAAGGGCGTAATCGGACATTACGCTCAGGTATAATACACATGCATATACACCTTCCCCCCCCCCTCCTCAAGCGAATGATAATTTTTTAATTCATTTTTTTAAATTATTTTGTTGACCTGAAATTATCGCAGAAACGCGTGACCTTGGCACTGGGTAAAAATACGCACCCTGTGAGCTGAAATGTTATCAACAAAAATTGTTGAAATATATGCTGTAATTTGTTTGAAAGGATGTATGGGCTAGCTCCAATACCATTGGATGTGGATTTGCACTTTGTTCTGACGGCGTCCGCATGACCTGCAATTACTGTCCGCCGTAAGCAAAATAATTTTTCGTTAAATTTGACATCGTCGTTTTTTTTAAATTTCCGAATTTCGACTGAAGTTATGGCGCGTTTTTCAGGGGTAATTACAGGGGGAGAAAATGTACGCCATATCTGGAGGGCACGGACGAAAACGGCGGAATCTGCGGCAAATGTGGCGGAGAAGGCAGTGCGACCTGCCCTGACGGCCTCTGCAGTAAGGCTAACAAATTATTGCAGGGCGTGGCCAAAAAATTATCACAGGGCGTGGCCACAAATCATTGCAGGGCGTAGCTACAAATTATTGCAGGGCGTGACCAAAAAATTATCACAGGGCGTGGCCACAAATTATTGCAGGGCGTGGCTACAAATTATTGCAGGGCGTGGCCAAAAAATTATCACAGGGCGTGGCCACAAATTATTGCAGGGCGTGGCTACAAATTATTGCGGGGCGTGCGCGTACGACACCTCAAAGGGAACTTTTGAAATTCAGAAATCTCTTTTTCAGCGCAACTGCTCACGTCTTCTCGACTGACGCTCAGCGATCTGCAACTGAATGACACGCAACACGACCCGGCTCCCAATAAGGTGGCACCTCCACCGAAAAAGCATCGCAAGCGTGCGAAGCAATAAAACCGCGAGACTACTTTATCATCAATCAATCAATTCGATGGAAAAGATTTTAGTTTGACTCGAAAGATGTTTAACGGACGTGCTGCTCTAGAAGAAAAGATGCCTCTCATTATTCGCCCTTGATTTCAGTGCGGACAAGAGAGCAAGCTAATCATTTCTCAATATAATGCTGCTGCGTGTTTTTATATTTATTTTCTATTCCTGCTTGCGAATTTTGAACTGACGAAATGACAAAAAATGTTCCTGTTACTGTGTGTTCTTTTCGTCGTGATCAGACGTTAACTGTTAATTTTGTTTACTAAACTTATTTCCGCGGTACCGATGCGCTGGTGGAGTACTACTAATTGTCCTTTGCATGTTCTGGTAGCTATTAATAAAAACTACCTTAATGCGACTGCTTATCTAGCTAAGTACGTGCCATGTAAATTTTTGTCTAATTCATTGATTCCATTGATTCCTCAAATAATATTATACCAAAGACTAAAAATGTAAACAAAATAACAATTTTTACAACTACAGTTTTTTTAAATAATAACTAGAATGTATATTTCATAATCTTTTAATTTTGTGGTTTAATTCGCATTATAGTTTTATTTGTAGTTATCGGTGTCTGAGTACACTACTCAAATAACGTACCCCCGTGGTGAGGATGTCTTGCGCCCTGTAGGAAACGTTTTCTCGCGGGAGCACCGCGGTTGCCTTGTCCGCGTTGCCGTCATGCCAGATGAGTGAGGGTATCATGCCGAAGAAGAAGGTCACCCCCAGGGTCAGCAAGTTAGTGGTCATGATCCACAGAACAAACCCAAAGTAGGAGAAGACATCCGCTCCGTAGTGGCTGTCGATCCATTTCAACGTCGATCGAAAGGGTTTGAAAAAGTGCAAGAAGTTCTCAAGAGCTCGATCGAAATCAGCCTTCAATCGGGAGGCTTGTTGCCGCGGTGCCAGGACGTTCAGTGTCGGGCCCAACTGCTCGCGGATTTTTAGCAGTTCTTTGCGTTTCTGGCTCAGCGGAACGATGCTGTCACGGAGACTGGAAGCTTGGATCGGAGCAACATCCGGTTTAGTCTCGACAGCCTCGACGAATTGGGAGACGGTTCTCCCCAGCGGCACTTCTATGGGATGCATTTGAATACCGTCGACGTCTTCCGCGTTGTCGGGATTGTACTCTAAGGGTGCTACGAAGTCAGTTTGACCGGTGACTTCATCCACAATTGGGACTCGCTGGCGGCCTGCCTTGCGACGGACGGTCACTGAAATTAGAAGCCACATAATAAGATTCAACTTCAGAATGTGTGGCTGACTGCCCACTTGATTGTCTGTGTCTCTGCCTATCTGTCTGTCTGCCTGCCTTTTGTCTATCTGTCTTCTGTCTGCGTCTGCCTGTGTCTGTCTATTTGTTTGTTTGTCTGTCTCTTTCACTCTCTGTCTGTCTGTTTGCCTGTATGTCTGTCTGCTTACCTGTATGTCTCTCTGTATGCCTGTCTTTCGAGAAGTCGACCTACTTGAATTATACATGACTTGCTGCAACGCCTGGTGGCCCTGGAACTTCTTCATCGCCTCAATAATATTCGGCTCATGCAAGGCATCCACATCGTCCCATTCGAAACTGCTGTCTGACTCCGAGTCTGTATATGACTCGTCGGTGTAAGATCCGTCAGAGTCATCCGTGTACGAGTCATCATCGGTCGTGGTCGACCGTTCGCTCTGCGACGGCATCCGGGTGTTGGAATTCATCCCGTAGTTCTCCGATTGCGAGGACAATCCACTGTAAGTGACGGAGCTCTCGTGGTCATAATCGGCTGGCGGTTCTTTCGGTTGTCTTCTGGCTACAGATGACCAATGAAACAATTGATAAAACAAGCATCGAAAACTTTGCGTAAAAAAACTTCCAAAATTAATTAATTATTGCAAAGTTACGGCACGTTTTCCTTACCCATATTTTGAATCTCTAGCAAAGGACCTAACAGGCTGTCAGTGTGTCAAACAGAGCCTTGTCTGTAGACCATGAGGAGACGGACGTGAACGGGCTCTGTGGCAAGAGAACCGGTTGCAATAGCACGGGATAGCACATGAAAAAGACGGGGGCGTTCGTTGGTATTGACGTGTGTTACCTTTTCGAGCCGGATAGACTAACTGAGATAAGCCTATTCGATGGCAGGATCGCGGTTTGCATGACGTTTGGCGGGTCGGGGGTTAATCGCTCTTCTTGGTACGGTGTATACGGTAGTATTATCCTTATCGCTCAGTGATATGATTTGAAAATTCGCAAATGAAAAGGGGGCTATTAGCACATTTACGCTTCATGCTGCAATTTCAAACAAACCGCAAAATAAGAGAAAACCCTTCATTTCATCAAAAGAAAAAACTCTCCTGTCAGTATTCGAAAATATATTGTGAAAGAAGATTTTTTGGGCTTCGAAACATACAATTAGGCAAACAGCTGGGCAGGCCGACAGACAGACAACTTAACAGAAATGCAGATGAACAGACAGACAGACAGACAGACAGACAGACAGACAGACAGACAGACAGACAGACAGGCAGATAGACAGACAGACAACTTAACAGAAATACAAATGAACAGACAGACAGACAGACAGACAGCCAAGCAGGCAGGCAGACAGACAGGCAGGCAGGCAGGCAGACAGATAGATAGAGACACAGAGAGGCAAACAGACAGACAATCAGGCTAATCCAATCAGTGAGACGGGAATTCAAAATAGGAAGTCAAGAACAAAACGCTGCCAATAAAATATAAATAAAAATTACCAATTCTTAATTAGAGTAAACAACTACAACGGGAACAAGAGCCTGATGGTAGCAGAACAGTGGAGGTTCTAATACCCTGCACAAACAGTATGCAGAGAAGGTTTCGAAAAACATAGTTCTCTATATAATTATATAAGAACTCAATAGAAATGACACAAATTTAGACATACACAAGCAGAATAAATAACTTCACTATAAATAATAGCAAATTAGTTCTAGATGTAAATTAAAGATGTAAATTTAGTTGATGTTTATCAGGAAAATAATACATATCGAAAATTGTGGCAACTGGCAGTCGTATAGTTCTTGGTAAGAATTTAGAATTGGTGAAGAAAGTGCCAAGTGGTCAAAAAGAAGAAAATTCGGAGAATTTCAAACTAATTGAACAGCTGATTCCCAGAAAGCGAACAGCCACGCCCGCCAATACTCTGACAGCTCAAAATTAATCACCACATTGATCTAGTGCGGCCACTCATTCCTCGTGCTCGGCCCTCGTCCAGTGTGACAGTACAATTTTGCGAAAATTCTTTTTACACGTCTTTTAACCGGTTCAATATGGCGCCACGACATTCGAAAGTACCGCGACTGGAAGACTGCCGCGTCTGCGGGGACGTGTCCCGTGGCATGCATTACGGCGCGCAAACCTGCGAGAACTGCAAGGCCTTCTTCAAGCGAACCTGGCAGAAGACCATCGCGTACCCGCGGTGTGAGGAGTCTGGAGCATGTGAGATTACGGTCGCTACACGACGACAGTGCCGGGAATGTCGGTTGAAGAAGTGTCTGTTGATCGGGATGCGTGTGGACGGTAAGTCTATTCTATACGGTTTATAAACAGACAGACAGACAAACAGGTAGCAGACAGAGGCAGATCGGCAGACTGGCAAACGGACGGTCGGATAGACAGATACCGACAGAAAGAGAGACAGAGAGACAGACAGATATACAGACAGACATATAGATAGACATGTAAGTTGCGAATAACTGGACATACATACAGTCAAACAGTTCAACGTATTAACCAGAAAACGGGTAGTACAATTAGCAATGAAGCAGACAGCTGATGAAGGACAGACGAAGCAGATGCTGTACGAAACGCAGGCAGGCCGCAGACATAGACATACAGACATTCAGACGAAAAGGTTACCTTATATGGTCAGGAATTGTCACACAGACAACGGTGCAGGCAGACAACAGTCACTACATAGTCAGAGAAGGGACTAAACAGGTAGACAATAAACCAGACAGTCCGAAATGAACAACTAAACAAACGCGTCCTTCCTTTGATTACTGCATGCCTTTTATTAGGAGTTCGCGTGAATCGAGAGCGAGGTGGACGGAACCAGTACAACGCTGACGGAACTTGCAAACCGCAGAAGCAAAAGAGCCCGCCACAACAAACCACTCCCGACTTTTCAGCCTGGGACAGTTCCTGCCAGTTCGGCTCCAACGGAATGGACAATGGCTCTCCCCTCACCAGCAGTCAATTTTCCTCCAGTCCATCCTCGTCGTCCTCACCCAGCTCTTCAACCTCTCCGGCGCAATCGAATGCGATGACGGATGACGTGCCGCAACTGCTGTCAGACTACCAATTCACTCACACCATCATTCCTCCCATGCCTGTGCAGGAAGGTTAGTGGACAGGTCTTGAGATAAATGACAAATTACCAGAGAAACCGTGCCTGGGACTCTATAGACAGACAGACTCGAAAGTAGACAGACAGGCAAAAACCCAATCCAGTCTGTAGACAAGCACAGAAGAAAGGGGTTCACACAGAAAATCAGACCTCCCCGCAACAACACGAGCAAACCACTCCAGACAATTGCAGATTAGGAGACAGATAGGCAACATAAGGACAGACAGGCACGATCGAACTAAATTTATTCTGCAGACAAAAACAGGCAAGAACCGAATTCACCCTACAGACAAGTACAAAGACAGGTGCAGTCAAACAATCAGATATTCAGGCAAGAAACTCACAAAAAAAATTTGATAGACGGATAAAGAAGCAGACAAGCAGGCATGTAATAAAGATGTTTTAATAAAACTGAAAAACATCCAAAAACTCAAAAAATATACAGACAAACGTGTTGATAAGTTAACAGACAGTCATTCAGATGGGCAGACCACCATACAATTGCAAACATTGACCGCAAGTGCCCAGACAAAACATTTCCCTTCGAAAGTAAATGAGTAATCAGACATATATACAGAGAAAGCAGGACATGTAAAGCATTGCCTGTAGTCATGCACAGTTGATATACAATTAAAACACTCTCACTAGCGAGCCAAAAATTAGCAGAAAACAGATAGCACTTTTGCATATGTTTCAAATCGACTGTTATAAAGATGTATATGAGTATAGTGTGATCATCTTCGGTGTGAATTCATAAGATTGGTCTGCAGGTGTGATCAGTAGCTCCCATGAGAACCCATTCTACGAGCAGCATCACGTGACCTACACCCATCAGCTGCTGATGGCGGATCCGCCGGGTCCTTTCCAGCCCATTCAGTCCGCCTACTGGTTTAACTTTGACAAGTCGCGCGATCGTCAATCGCCACAGCCGGTCGCCAGCAGCAGCAACGATCCCGGCCACTTCACGGCCGTCTACCACACGGAGTTGCAGTTCAACCAGAACTTTGACTTCATCTGCCATCAAGGTAGCTGTCAGCTGAAGACCTTTTTATAATATCTGTACAGACAGATTCAGGCAGGACAAAATTCCGGTTTCCAAACAAGCGCAAAGGATAGATCGGTCACTTCCGGTACTTTCAGACAACGCACGGAACACTGCACTGCACACTGGATAAAACGCACTGCAGTGATATAACATACAGCAAATACGTAGCATTCAGACAATGAACGGTGTCCCAAACGAACAGGCAGGCCAGCAAGTCAGGCTTCGCTCGGTAATACAGGCAGACAGAAGACACTGCTCAAATATCCGCTGGTAGAAAAGAAGTTTGCTATATTGTAATGTCCAACAGTTGAGACAAACAACATGGGATAGACCGCGACATAGCAGATACATAGTAGAACAAAGCCACCCAGACAGACACTGACAGACAAAGCAGACAACATAGAGCAGACAGTCAATGTCAACAGACATGGAAGATCGAATAGACCAACTCAGGCAGACAAGTGTACAGAAAGAGCGACAGATAAAATTGGAACATCCAGACACAAGGTGCAGAACAGAGTGATTCAGACAAACAAGCACGGTGAGATAGACAAAGGGGAACATGTATGCACTGAGCATAGAATGGAGCGATTCAGACAGGGTGATGATGGGTATGACAGACACAGATATGACGTCACAGATGGACACATTGAAGCAATGGACAGAGTCAGACAAGAAGTTTGCAGACAGACACGGCAATTCAGCGTCTCAGGCAGACATACAAGGATTGTCGTTGCCTTAACGTTTCAGACATAAATTCAAACTGCCTTTTCCTCCACCTTTGTAGGATTCTTCGGGGGAGGATGCACCCTCACCGCCGGACCGACGGCGTCGTTCACCGAACCCCATTCCCAAGAGTCGCCGATGCAGCCGGAGCACGACAACCACGCCCAGCAGCTGCAACGGTACCACAACTGGCTGGACGACGGCCAGCTCGCCACTCATCCCGCACATCAACCGTGGCACTCCGAGGGCACAATCATTGGATCGGCTGATGTAGAACCCTTCCCCCTGGCCGAATTCTCCCTGGGCGGACTTCACCACGACTACTCCAACGACGACAGACAAGATCTCCAACAAGATCTCCGGGTCTTCGCCTATAGCTTATGATCGCAACACCGCTGCTTTTTTCTGCACATTTTATATGTTTGCTCAGGTTTTCACTGTTTTTTAGTCAGAACGAATGGTCTTTGTAATAGTCTTTCATGTTTTTTTTCATGTGATTTTAACTATCCATTTGTACTGTATTCATCGGTTAGCTCGAACTTCAATTTTTTGTGAGTTTGATTATTTTTTGGCAAACATTCGTAGTTCAAAAAAGCCTTCTAAAAACATTTCCACATTGTGACACACAATGTAAAAATGTTTATATTTGCTGCCTTATTTTTTTATTATGAACATCTGGCTTATTTCAGATTACAAACATCAGTCATACATCTGGCAGTGACTAATTGTCACTTAAGTTTAATTCAATTTTTTACTCGATTCCGCCTTTCAATATTATAAATTAAAATCACCCTTTTCTAATTCAATTTTTCATTTCAATTGCAGGTAGCGTGTTAACTGAAACAATCATTCTACATTACATCCGTTAAATTCAACTTTTTTTCCTTCAAAAGAGCCCTCTTCTCGCGTTAAATGTTCTTCTTCCACGCGCCCAAATACAAATTCTCATGCCTGTACAAATATTCATCCATTTTGCATATTGCATTTCCGCAATAGATAGCGACAGTCGTACTGGAATGGAACGTGTGCACGGGCTCTGTGCACCTTACACACAGCACAAGCGCCGCGTGGCCGATTGAACGTTCCACAGCTCGTACGCTGTCGCTATCTATCGCGGAAATACAGTATTGCATTGCCGTGGAACGATCGCACGATGCAGTTGCATGCTTTGTGTCCATATTTACAAATGTAAAACTTGAAGCGAATTCCCAGTTTAATAATATTCAACCTCAAACGCGCTGACGCAAGCCATTTCTGCAGCTCTATTCTCTAACCATTTTATCACGCTGTGACTGCGTGCTTTGTTTTTTGCCGTCGAAAAAGTCTGTTAACATTAAAATGAAAAATTGCCGCGCATTAGTTTAGAAATATCCGAAAAGTGCCATTTGTGAAGCAAGTGGCAATCGTTCAACCTCATCGATAATTGTGTACTGGAAATCCTGATTTTAAAAAAATCTGATTAAAAAAAAATCTGATTTAAAAATCGCTGATCCAAATGTCTTTCTAGTTTTATTCACTAAAAAAATTGATTGTCTCGCTGTGCTTGTGTGATTCTTTTTGCCGCCGAAACTGGAATATTGTAAAACGAAAAAGAATGCAATTCTTTCAAATTTATGACAGCAGCAGCACCTTTCAACATCGTTGACAAAAGTTCACAAGGGAACTATGATGTCACAAGGGAACTTAGTTGTACATCGTAGGAATATAGCGTACTAAACGTGAGACCAACCACGCGGTGTTTACTTAAGGGCGTGAAATTCCTCCTCAAGTGTCCCGATCAGTCAATATTTGCCAATGCACGGCTGTACTAACCGTTCCCGCCCCTCCAGGTTCACACCTCCCAGAATAAATCTTTCAAACGAAAACGGTCAACCAAAAGAATTTCATATTCGTGGGACCAGAGCTGTTTCTTAAATTGAGAGCTAGCATATTAAAATCGTTCGTCAATGAAATCCAAGAATTTCAACTGCATTTCTGGGACTTAATTTTGCGTTTGTTTTTCTAAAAACAAAAACTAAAAAAAAACTTTTCCCCTTGGAGAAAAAAATGGCGTCCTTGGAGAAAGCTCTTCCCATAATTCAGACGTCAATCCTCCAATTCTTCGGCTTTCTTCCTCATCATCCCATCGGAATATGGCCCAGCCTCAATTTCCGCCAAAAAGTATACTCAATCTTATCCACCGCCGCCGTGGCCATCCTCATCTGCGGTACCTTCGGCTCGAGCTGCCTCCAATCCGCCTTTTTCCTTTACGGCTTGGTCCATCCCAATTCGGTGGGGGTCTACGAGCAGCACAAAGGCCTGCTGGTCGTGATGGAACGACTGCCGTCCTTCTCCATCAACACGCGAAGTCTGCTCATCCTTTCGGTGTTCCTCTTCAAGCGTAACGCCTTCAGTTTCCTCCTCACCGAGGCTTCAACCCTGATCGAGCTGGTGTTCTCGGAAAAACAATCCCGGCAACGTCTGCGCCGTAAACTGAAATTAGTTTCTCTGGCGTTTTTGTATGGAACGTTTGCTTTCCATGTCGTCTGGCAGTACGCGTCGTGGGCGGATTTTATGTCAGGAGCGACGAACGTCAACTTGACCTCAACTAATGCCCTAGCACCCTTACCGTTGCCCATCCGCACTTGGCACTTTTTGATCATCGACTGCTTCTTCAACATCCTCCCGTTTTGCTTATCTCAACAAGTCTACGTTTGTGGAATACTGTCGGCGTTGGTTGTGTCCCATTGCCTGCAAGTATGAATGTTGAAAGACGAAAAAAGAAACAAAAATAGTCAAGAAAATTAATTAAATAAATTATGAGGCTTTTTTAGTTTTAGTTCGAATTGCATATTTCCTTACTGTCTTAATAGAAGCTCCTGTATAACTTTCCAATCTTCAGGTATTTGCGGGAGAAATACGCAATGAAGCAGCTATGTACAAAAACTTCAAGAAGGATCACGATGCCACAAAGGTTATGGCGGGAACGGGGGACCGCCTGCAACGGTGGGAAAGGATCCATTATCAGACGCTGCAGCTGGTGAAAAATGTCAACACCTTTTTCGGGCTTATTTTCCTGATAACATACGGATTTGACTTGTTGACAATGCTGGGATACACGGCGAAAATTGTGTCGGATGACGCGCAGACCGCCTTCATGTACGCCTTCGCGGTCGGGAGTGTAGCGGTATTTGGAGTCTACACCACCGTCTTCCCCTTTCCTCTAGTGATGGCTCATGAAAAGGTGAGGGTTTTAGTCCGACATTCTGAATGCAATCTCGCGAGCAAAGCTGTATTATAACGTGACGTATTGGTTGCATTCAGTGTGAACGTTTGGCAGACGAACTGAATCATCTGGACTTTTTCATGAAAGAGCATGCTTCCTCGTCGGTGGAACCTACCGACAAGGTAAGCGAATGAAAAACAGATAGACAGACAGACAGACAGACAAAGAGACAGACAGACAGACAGATAGACAGACAGACAGACAGACAGACAGACAGACAGACAGACAGACAGACAGACAGACAGTAGAATTATCAATATATTTAGTTGACGGTTGTTGATTTGACGACAAGACCGGCCGCAAGCCAGCTGAGCTTAGAGCTGTAGCTCTATACCATTCCTAGTTGAGGTATCTAGTCAATAAAAATGTACGCCTATACTGTGATTGCTTTACACACAGCACTCCTACCAACTTGCGGCAAATTTGCGTCACTTTGAAGCGTCCTGTCGCAATCAGGTGTGTCTCTTTTCTGGCATGAACCTCATCCATTTTTCTCGCGCATTCCTGCTGAAGGTTCGTTCTCGAATACTGCATATCAGTTCTGTAAAAATTTGATAGTGAAAACATAGGAAACCTTCAAAATTAACTGGGTTTCCCTTGCAGACTTGGACATTCGTGTTCTCATTCATGCTACTCGCGCGGGAGGTTCTCCACAAGGAAGACCTCCTACAGTCCCTCATATCGACGGCTATAACCAATCGCACAGAATATTCGGACTGTGTTTATTTGATTCACAAACGGTCTGCAGATAGCGGCGCTAGTTAGGTTAAAGATGTTTTTAATTTGGGGACTTCGTGCAAGACAAGACTTCTTTCTGCCTGCGCGATGCCGACATATATTTTCTTACTTTTTCAAATCACATGCTAGTACAGTACTTCGAATGCTGTCATATGTTTTTACAAATTAAGTTCTATATAGCGGTATATAAATCGGAGTAAAGCTAACGCAAAATTAGTCCCACCCTTCAGTCCAGAATTTAATATGCAAATCGATTGGCATGAGCACATGATGAGTTTTGAAGCCTGGAAGCAGACCAGGCGACCATTATTTCACGGAACTGGAAGCGGGTGTGATTACAGAACATGACCCGTAACTTCACCGCATGACTTCGAAATATTTTTCATCTCATACCAATCGTCTGTAGAATAAATTTTGGAATGGACAGTTCAATTCTGTGCTGTACGCTCCCGATCTCAAAGGTCGATTATGCCCCATCCCCGCTGATTCACATCAAACTTGAAGGGATTGTTCACTCGTCCGTGATTGGCCCGTCGGTTTTTGCCTGACAGGCTATGCTACCGTGCTTCATTGAAATGATGATTTCGATTTCAACATTTTCAGGTCAATATAAAGTGTAAGTGAATCTGAATGAAGCGAGCGATGGAACGTGTTTTCGAGCCGGATCTAAACTCGACCCTTGAAATGGGGAGCGTACTGTACTACTTCACGTAAGACCATTCTTTGAAGGAAACTGCTATAATCATCCCTTGCACCCCCTTCCACAATTGTCACTGCCTTTCTCATCCCGTTGCAGTACTATTGACATCCAACATTTACAGTGGGTAATGAAAATAATGTTTGTAATAATTCCAAATGACCTTTTCCGTTTGTGCTAATTGAAATACCAAAATAAAAAATCTGAGGAAAGTCGCTTCGCATGCACATTCTACGATATCAGTCCATTACTCTGTCACTAATAAACTCGACTGCATGATGAATGTAGGCATTTCTCCACCCAATTGGTGGGCACGATGTCGAAGTATAGAATCTCCATTAATATTGTTCAACTAAACACCAACAGTAGCGGTTAAGTCTTCATTCTCCAAGACTTGCGCACGAGACGGTCTCAGCCGGATGAGGCTTCCATGATCGGTTGTGAGCTGCAGATCACCAGCGAGGTAGATGTAGTGTTTCCGCATCCAGTCCAGCGGGAGGAACGGGTTCGGAACGGCGTCCCACTCCAGCGTTACCGCCTGGATTGCGCCCAGTGTCTGGTGTTTCGAGTGGAAATACAGACTGACTTCCGCTCCCGGTGTGAGGTCAATTATCCTAAACAAAAATCAATTGTGCTGATCAGAGTTTTAGTGCAAAGACCACTACTGTAACGACAAATAACACATAAGTCTGTACTCAGAGGTGATGGTGAGTTTTTCAGTGGCTCCTAGCGTTCCAACGATCCTAGCGGTCAATGTCCCTCTTTTCTAAAGAGTAGAAAAACAATTGTACGGACTTTCGAATGTGGACGAAATTCTCGTCCAATACGAGAGCAGACTATTCAGTTCTGATCTTCTTCATTTATATCGAGTAATTGATTCCGGTTTGTTATTTATGTCTAAGATCACATTTAAAAGATAGTTTTAGAATAATATTATAAAAATATGTAATGGCATTTATTATAATAATATTATTATTATATTTTAAGGATATTTATTACAATATTATTATAAGTCACGTGGAACTAACCGCTTGTGAGTTACTGTTCTCCGTCTTGCTTTGAAGGCGAAAATTCAACTTGAATCCCATGGCTGAATAAATATGAGATAAAAAATATAAATATTCGTCCACTTTCAGTTGCCTTGCGAGGTGAACTGTTGTCCTTACTAGAGAAGGGAATCCTGTCCGTTGCGGCACTGTAGAAGTTTCTCATCACGTTGCCACTCACGAGGTTCAGATTTGGGTAGTACCCGACGGAGGTCCTTGCCGAAGCATTGCTGAAGCAGTTACCCGCCAGGAACTATAACAGAAAACATAAGAAATTCAACTGAATACACGGTACGTGGGCGGTACGTCTACTGGTTAGTCATAATAATGGTGGCCCTGACAATCGACCTATTGCTCCGCCCCTTGACTCCCAACAAATATTTGGCTTATGCAAATCGATTTAAAATTGAATTTGAAATAATTACAATTACAAATTTGGTTGTTTTGATACACACCGCTGAAAAGGGATCAATTACCAGCGTAACACTCTGATTGAGACCAATTTTGTTTTTCTGAAAACTAAGTTTTCTAATACGGTTTTAGAAAATATGATTCGCGGCAATAAAGCCTCCGTTCTGTCCGACAAAATTCAGGAAATTTCTTTTACGGCATTGCGACTGATCAATTGATTGATTGATTGATCATGCTTTTTCTTCTAGGCATTAAACACAATTCTGATTACTCTAGCAGTCCGTACTGATAATGCCTTGCGTCTATTTTTAAATAAACACATCTACATCATAGTCTTTGAAATGTGTATTTTTCAGTTTTGTTTCATTTTCATTTTTAAACACTGTTCCGCCCTAAATTTATTTCAAATCAATTGGCATGAGCTAAGCTACTTTGGATGTCAGGGGGCGGAGCTATGGATAACTTTAGAATCGGGCCGCAATATGAACGCTGATTGCTGGTGCAGAGGAAATCTCCCTGAAAATGTCTTTATTGAACTGTCGCGAAACATTTTTTATAAAATTATGTTAGAGGGAACCTCCTTTTTAGGAAAAAATATTGGTCTCAATCTGATTGTCACACTCGTAATGGATTCCTTGTGAGTTACATATATTTATATAATAGGCAATATATTCGAAAATTGCCTATGAATACAGGCTTAGGCCTGAGAAATAGTGACGTAACAATCGGATTGAATTCGCCCATACTTTAAATAGTTCATCGTTATACAGCTGTGGCAAGATTTCTCAACGAAAAACGTTGATCGGAACACATGTTATTATGCCGGTGTTCCGATTAACGTTTTTCGTTGAGAAATCGTGCCACAGCTGTACAACCTCACCTCGTTGTAGCTGCCACACTCGAACGCCAGGCTTGAGCTCTTTTCCCTTCCGATACTCTCTGAAAGGTCACCGGTCCAATCAAAGAATATACACAATCACCTTTACAAATGACGTAAGAGGTCGAATCACAACACAAACGAATGCTGGGCTTTCCCATTGACAATTGTACATACCCAGAAACAGGAAGAACGCCCTCCAGTGGCTGCATGCTTTGTTTTGGTATTCTGTCATCCTCCAGATCGCGGATGCGTCTACACAATGTAAACTAATTCGAGTATCACAATCACATCATCGAGATCAGTTAAGTATACTAAATGATAAGGTAACTACATAAGATGCATAATTATATATCGGTGTGTGTATTAAAGCTCCACGAGCTTTACCGTAAGTGGTACTGTTGTACGCTGTCTGGGTGCCAAAAATGGTGGCGATTTGCCTGAAACAAAAGAGTAGAGAAGCAAATAGAATACAACGTAATGTTCATTACTATACAATTATGTGCTGATGGAAACAAATTGATTGGTCTTTCATTAGTCTCATTCTTCTCTGTAGATTAGTCATGGATGTTTTCGTTGCACGACTTACCCAAGTGCACATCCTGGTTGTCTTGAGCCGCCATTGACGTAAATACCTTAGAAAAGTTCCTTATTTAGCAGTCATTGTTGAGAGTACGAGGACTGGTACTTATCCCGTTGGCCCGTTGTGTTTCATTGTCATTAAGACTGGGTTTCTCAAAAACCATCCAAATTTTAGCATGTTGTACTCACTGATATGGCCCATTTGTTGTAGGGAGCCCAGAGCAAATCCAGGGAAATTCTGAATGTGATGATACAAAGAAAAGGTCAATCTCATGAAATAAAATGGTGAACACGGCACGAGAACCGGGTTCGGCAATACTTTTTGCGGCTCCTTTCGTGATCTCTGGCACGCCCACATCAATTGCGAGAACAGATCAATGCTGATATTTCGAAAACAGCCGCTGATGAGCAGTTTTAAGTTTGCCTGGCTCATCATTGGGGGATTTAATATGACAGCTCTATGCTCCTCAACATGCGAGCTTGTGAGAATTTGATCTGGCTTAGCCAATAGAATTTTCAGCCTGTTTGCTTACTGCATTACAAACCAAATCGCGGTGCTCTTGATCGGAGGACGTTTGCAAGGATTTCTGAAACATCACTTTCAAATTGTAACTCTTGGGCTTTCCGAAAACTATCGAAGTTTATTGTCTTATGGCTACTCTGATGTCCATGACGTCATACCTTATACCCTTTCAGATTCGCATTTTTGGTGAAGAACTATTTATCAACTCTGAAGTAAAACTTCAAAGGGTAGCTTGCAACCAACAACTGAACAACTGATTATGCAAACCATGCCATTGATTAGTCGATTGTTTTGTTTTGTTTTGCTTATTAACTAATTCTTAATTTAAAACAATCGACCAATCAATGGGATGGTTTGCATAATCAGTTGTTCAGTTGTTGAAGGAGGAGGGGTGTATGAATCATACAAACTGTGATCTTGTTTCGCAAGCTCCGGATTAGCTTTTGGTATCAATAGGTAGGTTAAAGTCACAGCTATCAATTGATATTGTAAGACTTGTTCACTCTGGCGACGAAGCGCGCACCAACCCCTTGTCATGGTAGCGCAGTTGTCCACTCACTCATCGCCGCCCATTAAATCAACATTTTAAACATTATCTTGCAAATGTCCCAAGCAAAAGCCACTGTTTTTAAACTAATCGTGTTTATGGGAAACTGAACATTTCCTCGATGGGGCATTTTATCATTGTAGCTAAGATTGGGGTAACCTCGATAACTTTTGCTAGGCTGAGTGATATTAAAAGTTTTCCTCTAATCTAATAGCAGATTTGAATGGGCCATTCAATGATAACAAGCAGTGCAAGATAACTTGCACGCGACTGGGCAACTATGTAACCTCAAAACAATAACCGCCAAAAGTATTGCCGAACCTGGTAATTGCAGGTCCAGGGGACTGTAATTGCATACCTCTCCATCGGTGATAATGTTATCGACGACCGTGGCGTCAGTAGGGTCTAATCGGACGGCTGGCTCCGTATTCTCAAAGTACAATCCTATCAGTGATTCCAAGAGGTATGTTTGAGGCGTGAAAAGAGGTGTTTATTGACTCACTTTACAATCGGAAACAGAAAACAACTAGCTTACGAAACGAGAGAGAATTAATTTGGTCTTACTTCCGGGGTCGAGGCCGGTGATGCGGCCGACCTTGTCCACCCGTTCTCCCGCATATGCCGCTGCATGCACCCCCAAACTGTGAAGGACAAATACGCGTGTAATCGTATATCATTGGATTGTGTGTTTTGTTCTGCTAAGATTCCTTGTTTCTGTTCACAAAAGAGTGCCTATATAATTCCGTTTTTTCCCTCCTCAACTATTTTCCCTTGCGTCCCCTTTTTGTTTATTTTTATAAGGAATACTTTAATACTGCTTTTGCAAAATAATTGAATACCGGTGTGCGATGAATCAATCAAGTTTGCAAAATAGGAACGTATATTTTTCGTTCACTAAGAGCATTTATTTTTACATTCAATAAGAGCTCTTATGTTTTTCCTATATCCGTTTCCTTTTAAGACGCCACTGCAGGTGACTTCTAATAATGTCAACCGAAATTTGTAAGTGATGCCCAAGAAAAGGTTCTTCTATGATTTTATCCTCGAATTGGTGAAAAAGATGCAATGAATTGATGTGACCTCAAGAAAACTAAAATTCAACGCTACAGGTAGACTAGATTTTACTACATGTATTGCGGCTTTATACAGGATCGAACACTTGGCCTAACATAAGGATGTAAGTGTTACTTTTCCCAAACAATTCATTACCCGTTACAAACATGAGATTTGATAAGGGCAAAGTGGCATGCCGCTTGCGTCAACCGTTTTCTGTACCTGTGACTGATAATGTGGATCCGCTGCGGATTGTATCCGTGCTCATCCTTGAGGATGTTGATGAATTTCGCCACAAACGCCCCAGCAAGCCGGGTGTCCGCGACACTTTGTATGAACGGCAGCACTGTCGCTTCGTCTGAAAGGTAAAACAGGATCAATTAAAAGTAAGTAAATTTAACGCTTTAAAAATTCTCTTCCCATTTATATCTTTTATTTCTATTCCCAGACAATAAAGTACCCCAGTTTAAACGAATGACGTTGACGTCTGCGTCCCGCAGGATAGCTGCCACCATGTCCTACGGAGAAATATCAGAATTAGACGGGAAGCGAAACTCGGAACCATCTCTCGGGAAACCAGGAAACTCCGCAGCCCTCACTTAGGATGATTTTCAGAGAGGAAACTCAGAATTTTTTCACTTCAAATTTTTCCATTCAATTTTGAGTGGGATAATATCAGAATTCTTTAAATTTAATTATTTCCTAAAATTGAAGTCTTTACAGTCAATATTGTATGAAATGGAATTTTCCAGTGTTTTCTCCACTTTGAAATTCAGCTAAAAATAAGTTTTGTGAGCCCGACCAATGAAATAAATGTTTAAAATCATTTTGATTATAGCTTAATTACAAAAATATACAGCGGAGACATTCTGGCTTCCCCCTCTGAAAATTGTTTCAATTTAGCAGGCCATAGATCACGTACGCTCCACCACGGCCAGTCCCAGAGGTCGGTGAAGCCGTGAATTAAGATCGCCGTTGCCTTAGACAGGTCCAAATTCGTGCTACCAAAGGTTGACGGTTGGTATGGATCTAGCACTTGCGTTTGAATTGGGTTCAGGCGTGTGTTGAGATGCAGTTGGAAAGTGTCCAGCAGACTGCATTTTGGGACTGAGATGACAGGTCTAAAACAGAAGTAGAAGAGAGATCGTTACTGCTTGAGCCATTATTGAGAACTTAGTATTGCAAGTTCTTGGTACTAGCATGGGTCGTTTAGGGTCCTAATAACGTGGAAACACGAACCCTCACGGTGGGGCTATTTTTTTCAAAATTCCAACCACAATTCCGCCTTCTATTCCTGTTTATTTTGAAAATTGTTGAGGTCTGGGTGGGAGGGCGGTTGGGGGGGAGGGCGGTTGGTTTCCCTCCTGGGATTTCGAAATATTTTTAAACACTTCGAAAATGTTTTGCAATTCCGGGGGGCCTTGGAAATGAAATCCCCACACCCTTAGATGTTTCCAAAGGATCAAGAACAAAAGGCCGAATTTTGGGTTCAATTTTGAAAAAATATGCATTTATTACCTTTGCCCACCCCCTGGCTCTATTACTATGGGTCCTAGTTCGGACTTGTAAGAACCATGAACAAGAAAGAGTCCCTGCTTTGTACTTGTACCTGTAGAGTGGATGGAAAAAGGGTGCATCGGAGCTGAAGCAGCCTAGGTCGCGGCAACACGACTCGATGGCTTGCGTCGTGCTCAGTACCGCGAAAAGAAGACCCATAACAAGGAGACACGTGAGGCGCACCATGATAGGACTATATATCCGTGGAAAACTTTATTTTACAACGTTGAGACTTTTAGCTGAAAAGGAACTCACACTCGTAGATGAATTTCTAAGTTGGCAGCTTTCAAAAGGAAATGACAATTAATGTGCGTTTACTTCATAGCGCTAAGCTGCAGAATTTATACTGTAATACGCCAACAGAACTTGTCCGAAATAAAGGATTTGAAGGTCAAGGTTGCGATGGCTGATAATGACATAACAACGAAG
>LRSR01001038.1:0-22324 GCA_001579985.1 Hypsibius dujardini
GAACTACAACAACGGAGGCAGGGCGGTTGACGGAACGGTTGACGGGAGGGTCGACGGGAGGGTCGACGGAAGGGTCGACGGAAGGGTTGACGGAAAGGTTGACGGGAGGGTTGACGCTACGTCTTCTTCTTCTTCGACCTCCGTTCCCCACCGACCGCCGCCGCCGTCTCACTACTACTGACCGAAGTAGTCTCCCCTCCACCAACCGCGGTCGCGCTCTCCCCGCCGACCGAGATCGGTGACGTCCGATCGGCACTATCGACCGCCGCCGCCATGGGAGGATCTGAGACGACAGCGACCGTTTCCACCTTCCCTTTCCGTGCGTGCGGCACCGCGGCGGCGCGCTTCACCGGCGCCACGACCGCGGCCGGGAGCTTCGGCAGCTCCGTGACAAAGTTATCGTTGGAGTACTTGGAGTTGCTCTTCCGGTTGCGGGTCGGTCGTGCCGCGGGGTCGACGCTGGTCAGTTCCGAGGCCGCCGGGTCTTCCCGCGGCGCCACCGGTACCGGTACCTTCGGCGGCGGGACGACGGTCAGTTTCTGCACGCGCCCACTACTCGGGACGCTGTTGAGGACGACGGCCGTCGGTTCGACCGTCGGTTCGGCCGTCGGAGCCGCCGGCGGTGGAGTCGGGGTTACCACAACCGACTGAGGCTTCCGCGGTGGAATCGGCTTCGGGTCACCCGTCGCGGTGGTCGGCCGCAACGGCGGATCGATCCGCATGACAATCTTGCTGGGGATGACGACGGTGGACTTCTTCGCCGGCCCCGATGCCGCCAAGGATGTGACGGAGCTCTTCCGTTTCGCTGGCAAGGCCGGCTTCGTCGTTGGCTTCGATGGTGGCGCTTCCACGGCCTCCGCGACGGCGGACGGCGGCGTGACCGGATCCGTGAGATCCGGCGTGGCGGTTTTGGCTGTAACTCGGACCACTGCCGCGGCTTTAGCCACCGGTAAAGTGGTTTTAAGTCGGACCACTGGCGCCGTTGCCGAAGACGCGCCCGGTTTCGATTTCTGCGTCGCCACAGCTGGCTCCACCTTGACCGTGACCGATGACTCCGAGGTTGCGGAAGTCATTGGAATGAGCTTCAGAGAATTCGTTTCCGGCGGGGAGCTGCCGAGCTGCAGCAGAACCTCCGCGGCTTCCGTGGACCGATTCCCCGCGCTCTTTGCTTTCTTAAGCGCAACTTCGCCCGCCTTCGTCGAGCTCAGGTCCTTGTCCGTCTGTTCAGCTGAGATCGCGGACGGGTGAGCTGAAACCGCGGACGGGCGAGCTGAACCTGCCGGGAGAGGAAGAGTTTTCGGTGATGCTTCTTTCACCGCGCTTTTAGACGCCTCCAGCTTGACTGCCACTTCCGCAGGGCTGTCAATAATCGCCGGCACTGCGGCAGCAACCGACGATGGTGGAGGCGGCGGTATTGGGCTTTTCGCGGACGGTGGTGGCGGTGGAATGGATGCTTCTTTTCGCGGCGCAATGGGTGGTGCGATAGGTGGCGCTGCTGACAGCGACTCACTTCTGACCACTTCCGGCGTCTTCACTAGCACATCCGGTTCCGGCGGCTTCGACACCGCGTTTTCCACTGACGATAAAGTAGCGGGACTCGCTGAGACATCTGGGGTCTCCGGAGGCGGCGGCGGGACATGGGACATCAAGACTTCGCTCTGCGGCACTTCCAGTTCCATATCCACCGACCGGCTCCCCTGACTGGCTTCCTCGTCGTCACCGTAGCTGCCCCAATCGCCAGACCCGGTGGCCAGCATCAGCAGGCCCAGTGCGCCTTGCAAATCGTCGTTGTTCTCCACCGTCGACGAGGAGGCAGGTGGCGCCACCACCGACGGAGGGACGTCTTCCCGTGTCGCCGCCGTGACTTCTTGCCAGCCGTTTCGGTGTTCCACCTTCACCGCCGGCCCCGGTCGCACTGGACTGAATCCGGTTGACGATGTGCTGGGCGAAAGAAACCCCTTGGATGGAGGGGACGGTCGCCGGACGTCTTGGTTGTCTTCCCGGTCGGCGTTGCTCTCCGGACTGGAGATCTCCATATCCACCATATCCGGCGATTTCGAACGCATATACGAGTGCGGAAGGCCGTTCCACGTGGCGTGTGGATTGTAGGATGGGAAGTCAAAGTAGTCGTAGGAGTCCGGCGAGACGGAGCGCGGATACGTGCCGGTTTCCTCGTCGCAAGTGCCGCCGGCGGTCGCTGCACCGGGGCGGGTCGATTTTAGACGAGGAAAACTCGGCGTGGCAGTTTGGATGTACCGTTGAACGGTCTGGCTGACTACTCGGAGGACAGACTCTTCGAAGCGCTGCTTGGGAATGGGATTGGCATAGTGGCCGGTGTTGAATTCCTGCAGCAGGTCTTGAATGCCGGCGTCCACAAAATCAAACCTTAAACAAACGGTAACTAATAAAAACCAGAGATGGTAAAAACCTAAATTAGTCAAATAATTAGTTTTTTAGTCAACTAAAAATTAGCGTCTCAGGGCTTTTAGTCGAGTTTCTTACAGTAACTACAACTTAATTCCAAGTGCAGCTACTTGACATCAACCAATCAACCAAACAAGCAAACGCTTCAACGCACTTGAAACGAGACAATCAACCAATCAACCTATCATTTTCAACGTACTTGAAATCAACCAATCAAGCAAACGCTTCAACCTACTTGAGATTAGCCAATCAATCAATCAAGTCGACGCTTCAACGTACTTGAAGTCAACCAATCAACCAATCAAGTCGACGCTTCAACGTACTTGTCAATGGACTTCTGGAGTTCTTCCCGCAGGTGCGCCTTGTTGAGGTCCGGACTCCAGGTGAACTTGCCTAGATGCTCGGAACACTTGATTTCCACACGACGAATGAGATTTTGAAATTGAGGCTGCAAGATTTTACCCGTCAGTCGAGGAGGAACATTACATAACCGAAAACGGCCTCTTTACCTTTGTCTCCAAATCCTTCAGCCAAGCCTTACGAAAGCTGTCGAAGATCCCGTCCTCCTTGACCTTCCGCACGACATTTCCCACGACTCGTTCACGCGCGGTTCGCAGCGCGTGGCCGCGCAGATCCGGCGGCGGAATGCGCTTGTACAGTTCGAGCAAATCGGAAAGGTCGATGTCGAATTCTTCCTCATCGCAGGTCTCCATTGGTGGGGCAGCCGCAGAGGGTCCTGCCATCTCGGCGGGCGGTGCGACTGACGTGGAATCCATCGATAAAGTTGCTTCTTTTCAAATCATGCAAGTGCGGTCGTGTCCGAGAGAGTGCGAGTGGTTGGCAAGAGAGGAAGGGGAAAATTCCAGCAGCGAACTCGGAGTAAACTTGACGTTGCTCGTCACATTCTCATACGAATGAAAACGCAGGAGGAGGTAAATTGTTGTAGGAAAAAGTCTACAAGATGGCGATCCAGTGGGAGGGAATGCAACTGGAAGGGAAAATAAAATTTCGTGATCAATCAATCGATCAATCGATCTATAGGCATAGGAAGATAATGAAAGCTCACCTAAAACAGAACGGCGATGGCGTTTTATTCACAAATAATGGAAAGATTAGGAGATAAGCGTCCGACCGACTGAAAAATAATACAGTATTCGTAAGGACTAAAGATGTGGTTAAAGTGAACAAGATGGGCGCGATTAAAATCAGCATTGATCCACTACACAAGACAACTGATCAATCAACCGCTTGACTGGCTGGTGAATTCTAAAACCTGTCAATCAATCGATTAATCGAGCAATCCCTCACTAACATTTAAAATGGCGTAAACGAAGCAGGATTTCTCTTCATCCAGTGCTGCCTTGGATCCAGGTAGAAAATCCGGTAGACTAGGATTCGGAAGTTTGACAAAAAAATGTTCAGATTGGAAAGTGCAGATTCCCAGCGAATCCGCGGCGTTGAGAAGGCGAGGCCGTCAAAAAAAAAACGGTTCGCTTCGCATCTAGGTTCTAAAATATTTCCTTTTTTTGTCCATGCAGGGACACAGAAACGTGTGCCAAAGTACAGTAAAAGACAGGAATCAGCTATATTGGGGGAAATGAAGTGAAGTGAAATGGGGTGAGGAAAGCTATTAATTTCCGCAGGAAAGAAATAAAAGGCGATTTGTGGATAGAAAAGCCTAACAACGTTGCTGTGCTTGTGTTTTGGTGGGATATGCGGCGGAACTGTTCAACTTTCCCTGTATCCGAATTTAATTTTGATTGAAGAATAGCAAACAGCTGAACAGCGAACAAACAGCTGAACAGTGAACAAACAGCTGAACAGTGAACAAACAGCTGAACAGTGAACATCAAAGACTGACTCTTTCACAGGAAAGACAGTTAAATCAATGCGATCAATCAACCAAAGGCAGTCTTTCCTCCCAAGTCCCAGAGAAGACCAAGATATTACACCAGAGTCAATTCAAACCATCTTCTACGAAGAGATACGCCGAATTTCCGAAATTTGGGTTGTGGTGCGTTTCCATTAGTCTATCCACGGTAGTTCGACTAATGAAAAAATTGAGTGTAGTGTAGCTCCTCCTACATGTAGCCGATAGGACCAATTGGCTAAGGCAGTCAACAAGCAGTGTACATGCACCGGCTTTCATAATTTGTTTTGGCCTTACAGATTCATTCGTGACCAAACTTTCTCCAAGAAATCCTATAGAAATGAATGTTATGAAATGTTGTTAAAATACAAGCCATGTTTTCGTGTGCTCAATGGTCTCAAATTTTGTCGTGAAACAGCGGACCAGCCAAAATGTTTTCTCTGTCTGGAAAGCCTATCTCGCGCGCCGTCTGTCGGCAAACCTTAGGGTGCGCGAGATACTGTTTAATATGGGACAAATGATTCGATTTCGGGGTGGCCTGATTAAAGATTTTTTCCAATTACGAGGTGAGTGTGTCTATTCGATGGCAGATTGGTCGGACTCTCCCCCTTTGCCGCAATAAGCCCTCGTGTCATTTTCACAATAAAATAAATAGTCCTCCATCACAAGCGGTGTTTTATTATCCACCGTCGGAACGGCCCATATCTCCACCTGCCTCCCGCAAATGAAATTTGCGCCGAAGGGCAAAGTGTCCGAATTTGAAGTTGCATTTGATAAAACTTCGCCTTATCAACTCGGAATTTCGACGTTGTCCTCCGAACACAACAGCGGAATTTCATTTACTGTGCGCTCCCGATTTCAAGGGTCGATTTTAGGTCCGGCCCGAAAACACGTTCCGTCGCTCGCTTGGTTGTTCATTCAGATTCACCTAAACTTTATTGACTTGAAAATTTTGAAACCGAAATCATCATTTCAATCAAGCAAGGTAGCGTAGCCTGTCAGGCGAAAACCGACGGGCCAATCACGGACAAGTGAACGGAATTGAACGAACCGTTCAAGCTTGATGTGAATCAGCGGGGGGTGGGGCATAATCGATCCTTGAGTGAAATTGTGGCGCTGAGAATTTCTACCGGGATTTTCTTCCGAAACTTCTTTCCCACAACCGCCGCTCCCGCTTGCGTATTATTTTCCACTAGCAAAATGGGCGACCCAACCGATTTGAAGAGCGTCAAAAGCAGTGCCATTGTTGTAAGTGGACAGAGATGTTTTAACTATTGAAGATTTTTTTTCTTGTTAATTTTTATTTTACTTTTAGATCCCCGATGATTTTCGTCCATATCCTCCGGGATCGTTTTGTCTGCCGTCATTTTACGCAAAGGACGTCGAATCGGTTTTGATTCCCGAAGGACTTTTGCGTGATCGGTAAGTTTTTACCTCTGTTTCACTTTTACCACGGCTAACGCTTGCTTGATTGGTTGATTGGTTGATTATTAGATCGATTGATGGTTGATTGGTTGATTGGTTGATTATTAGATCGATTGATGTTTGATTGGTTGATTGGTTGATTTTTTGAAGTTGATTAATATTTTTAGTCTCTTATCGTATCTTTTCAATCTTCGACAAACAATTATATTGGCATTGATTTGCTTTATTTATTTTGTAGTATTAAAGCATTGGCTCGAGAAATTCACGCGAAATACGCCTCGACGGATGAAGAGCCCGCTCCCCTGGTGCTAGTCTGTGTTCTCAAGTCATCCTTCAAATTCTTCTGTGCACTGCAGCTGGAGCTGGAACTTCTGAATACGGAGCAGTCTCAACTAATAGCGCCACCGGTTTCTGGTGCGCCGTACCACAACAATGGTGGTCAAGGAAATGGCACAGCGATACCGAGTGCCGGCGCTCGATTGCTTCCCCTCCTTTGTGAGTTCATTAGGGTGAAGAGCTACGTCAACACGAACAGCGCCACGGAGAATGAAGTAAAGATCCAGGGACTGGCTGATCCAGTTGAGGCTTTCGCGCAGAAGGTTTGGCTGTCTATCTATCTGTCTGCCTGTCTGTCTGTCTGTCTGTCTGTCTGTCTGTCTGTCTGAGGCAGTCTGTCTGTCTGTCTGTGAGGCAGTTTGTCTGTCTGTCTGTGTGCCTACTTTCCCATTTTTGAATGCAAATTCACAGGATGTCTTAATTGTGGAAGACATCATCGACAGTGGCCGGACGATGCAGGCCCTCCTGCGGAATCTCCAGCAATACAATATGAAGAGCGTCCGTGTAGTTAGGTGCGTGCCTTCGTACCCACTTTGACTGTGTCAAGTTTCATGAGGAGGATCCATATTGTCGCACGCACAAGTTGCTGTTATTGATTTTCCCCCCAAGTGCTTTTCTCGTCTAATTACAGTATGTTATGGAAACGCCTGATCCAGGGGAATTCGGTTTCCTCGTTCAGGCCGCACTGTAAGTCTTCCACTTCTATGCATTATTGACAGGAGAGTCTATGTGTTTACTGGACAAATATCCCGTCTCCGGGGGATGATACAGGTTTTATCGACCTATGTGTGATTATATATTCGCAGTTCACGGATTCGAGATACCGGATCGATTTGTGATCGGCTTCGGGATGGACTACAACGAACGATATAGGGACCTAAATGTGGGTGCAGTCAACATTGTCAGCCAGACAGACACAGAAAGAAACAGGCAGGCAGACAAATAAACAGACATTCAGACAGGCATTCAGGCAGATTGATACACAGACAGACAGACAGACAGACAGATAGACAGATAGATAGACAGACAGACAGACAGACAGAGAGACAGACAGAGAGACAGACAGATAGACAGACAGGCAGGCAGACAGACAGACAGGCAGAGACGGACAGACAGACGGACAGACAGACAGACAAACACAGACAGGCGTGGTGACTGTCAGGCAGACAATCATCCGTTCTTGCCGAAAGAACAGAAATGATGATTCATGAACTGGTCTATCGATCTTATTTTGTTGGTGTTTTCCAGCATTTATGTATCATCAACGCGGCTGGAATCGCCAGATACGCAACCAACCAACCCTCCTAATTTCTCACACAAAACCACTTCCGAACGAACCGTTCCGTAGGATTACTAGTACTTTTCCAACCGTGCATGGGCTACTAGTTTCTGTTGACGACTATACCGATGTTTCAACTCGTCCAACATGCGATATTCCGATATTCTATCCCGGCTGTTCATCGGCTGCTTCTTTTGAATCGCTTAGCGGAGCTTTGCGATTTTATTCTTGTACCGTGGGTTCCTAGATTGTTTACTGTGAATGTCCTAGTATTTTCAAAGCGGCCGGCATTAGTGCTGATTTGTTTTTCTCCGTAAAATTAGTACAGTCTGAGCCAGAAGATCTGGTACTGAGTGTCTATCTGTCTGTCTGTCTGTCTGTCTGCCTGTCTGTCTCTCGGCCTGTCTGTCTGTCTGTCTGTCTGTCTGTCTGTCTGCCTGCCTGCCTGTCTGACTGCCTATCTGTCTGTCAGTCTGGCTTCCTGAGTGTCTGTGTGTCTGTCTGCCTATCTCTCCGTCTGTCTGCCTGTTTGTCTGTGTGCGTGTCTGTCTGTCTGTTTGTCAATCAGTCCTACTGCCTGTCTGTCTGTGTGCTGGCGGACATTTCTCATTCGTAATTCCAAAATGTGACAACCTCAACATTTACACACCACCAAATTTTGGACGAAGCAACACCAAAAGAAATTAACGGCGCTTCCATAGTTTAAAAAAGTCGATCCAAGAATGGGTTGAATTGAATCTGAAGGTTACTTGTAAAAATCCATTTCCGTTTCGTCCTTCTTCACCGCGGTTTTGTAGGCCTTCTCAAAGTCCTTCCCAAGCACGATGTACCGATTCTCACGAAGGGCGTTCATACCAGCCTGTACAAAAAGGAGATTGAGCTGATTCACTTTTATCCCTTAGATCAATCAATCAATCCATCCGATGAGCTATCACAAAAACTCACGTCTTGGCAGATGGAATTGATGTCGGCGCTGGAGATCTTATCCGGTCGAGAGACATAATCCTCCAAGTCGACCTCACCAGCGAGGTTCATGTGGTTCGTGATGGTGGCAAAGACGAGACGCTTCTGCCGGCGGTCCGGCATGGGGAACTCAATCTTTCGATCCAGACGACCGGGACGTAGGAGAGCGGGATCCAGCGTGTCTGCTCGGTTCGTGGCCATAATAACCTAAACCACCCGGTCCACATCAAATCAGTAAAAATGCGCAAATAAAGTGAGTGTCTGATTCTTCAAGTCATGATTCAGTCAAGCTGTCTGTCTGTCTATCTGTCTGTCTGTTTGTCTGCCTATCTGTCTGTCTGTCTGTCTGTCTGTCTGCCTGTGTGTCTGTCTGTCTGTGTGTGTGTCTGCCTGTCTGTCTGTCGGTCGGTCTGTCTGTCTGTCTGTCTGTCTGTTTGTCTACTAACGGACCTTCACGTTAGTAGACTGATCGAAACCGTCCATCTGATTCAGCAGCTCCAGCAGAATGCGCTGCACCTCACGATCCGCCCCGGTCTGCGCGTCAAACCGCTTCGTCGCGATGGCATCGATCTCGTCAATGAAGATGATGGATGGGGAGTTCTCCTTGGCCAGCCGGAAGACGTCACGCACCATGCGCGGCCCCTCGCCCAGGTACTTCTGCACAAACTCCGAGCCCACAACACGGATAAATGAAGCTAAAAGTCAACACATAAACCGATTAGAGAATCGGTTATAGAATGCTGAAGAGAATTTAGATGCGTGGTGGGAGGGAAGAGATTGACCACACTGTTGGTTACGAACCGGTGGTATGATGAGCCACTGCCTTAGCCAGCAGAGTCTTCCCACATCCGGGAGGTCCGTACAGCAAAACTCCCCGTGGAGGATCGATGCCGATTTGCTGGTACAGTTCGAAGTGCGTCAAGGGCAGCTCGACGGCTTCCCGCACTTCCTGCTTCTGCTGATCCAGCCCGCCGATGTCCGCGTAGCCGACATCCGGCTTCTCGTCTGAAAAAAAGGGAGAATCAAAGATGACAAGTCTCCACCGAATGAAACGGGGAGAAAAGTGCCCGTACAATCTTACCAGGTCGGAGCATGTTGATGCTGCTGTCGGCTTCCGGGGGCAGAATGTCCACCAAGGCATTGCTGTGCTTGTGGAGTGCCACGGAGGAACTCGGCTTCAGCTGCTCCCGATCCAGCGTCGACAGAATTCGCACGTAATAGTTCGAACCTGAAACAGACATCACCCACGGTAAACCACGGCTTGATTCCCGACCAGCACTCTAAACCTACCAGTGGTCGAACCGACAATTCCGGTATTTTGATCAATTGCCTCCAGAAACTGCCCAATCACCTAAAACACGAGCCAAGACCATTAATCAGTTTATTTACGAAGGTATCAATCAATCAATCAATCAATCGGCCTATCGAACGCGCAAGGAAACCTGAACTAATCACAATCAATCAATCAATCAATCAACCAATCAATCAATCAATCAATCGATCAATCAATAGCAAATATCAACGAACACATTCAATCAATCAATCAATCAATAGCAACATTAACCAACAATCAACCAATCAATCAATCGATCGATGTAAACTCTACTTACCAAGGGGACGCTCTGAATCCGCTTCACCTCCTCCTGTGCGTGACGATATTCATTCTTCAAATTACGCTGCTCGTCTTTGATATACTCCTCCTGCACCTCCAAGAAATCCAGCTGCTGTTGTAGTTTCTAATCGCCAAGAGAAAAAACAAAAAATTCTGTCATAACGATGTAACGACCCTAAAACGGGACAGACCGACAGCACGCTGGGCGCCTGGATTTATTCAGAGTCATCTCCTCACAGACAGCAAAAGTTCAACTGCAATTTTTACCTTGAAACGAACGTAGAGATCATCACAATCTAATTTCGACAGATCATCCAAGGAAGGATACTGATTCTGCAGCTCCACCATCTCATCCGGCTGAAAGCAATTTCAGGTTGAGAAGAAGGAAAAACGGAGAAATACACACATGGCAAAAACCTTGCGCTGACCGAATTAAGCACTTCAACTCGTGGCTGTGTAAGACAGCCTGCGTCGAACGAGTGTAATGGCTTAACTCGGTTAGCGCAAGGTTTTTGCCACGTGTGTAAATGCGCAAATGCAGATTACTAGTCATTTTACCTTGACGTAGGACGTCTCCTCGGGTGAAACCATCAATTGTACCTGGTCCATCTTGAATATCAATTGGTCGGAGTAATTTAGCCAGCCAAGATGTTGTAGAGAAAAAATAAAAACGGTGGAGAGCTTGAAAATGGGAAAAACGCTGCATCACACACCCGCACAATCAAATTCAATAGACCACGTGTATGCTTCTCAAGCTATCAATCAATAAGTTTACCAGATGTGCCAGTGCCTACTATTGTAGCGAAAATGGGAAAAACGCTGCATCACACACCCGCACAATCAAATTCAATAGACCACGTGTATGCTTCTCAAACTATCAATCAATAAGTTTACCAGATGTGCCAGTGCCTACTATTGTAGCACTGTAGCGACGCGATTCTAAGGTGCTGCTGTAGCCATGTCCCCGGGCTGTTTGCACGCCACTCCGTCAGTAAGTTGCTTGATTGAAGACTGAAGCGCATTTCTGTGGGTAGGTGGTTTTTTACGCACACCTGGGGCCATATATACGGAAAACACAGTATGCGTTGCGCCTTAGAATCGCGTCGGCACAGTAAATGAAATGAATTGTGCTAATCAAAGTTAACAATCAATCTATCGTTATATTCTACCCCGACTAAGTATTTCATTGAAAAAGAATCCATCAATCAAAGCAGCGCGAACGGTTAAAAAACTTCCGCTACTTTTCCGAGATTTGCTGTTAAAGCTTTCTGCTTAGCTGGAATTAAAATATTTATGGTGACACACTGCAGCCTGTTTTCTTCTTTCCGGTGCGAAGCGTACTAAACTACATATTAGCATAGTAAACTATTCACCGTTGGCTGAGCCGACGTGGAGGGAAGGGCTCTGGAATGGGCCATCGGGTGGCAGGGGGCGCTCTGTCGCCAATTAATCGAAAACAATGAATCACCGCGTAGTCAGCGACCTCTATAGGGAGCTTTTTCCAACCGTTTTTTAACCATGTTCCGAGAACTTTTCTTCATATCCGATACGCGTTCCACCGGGGTTATCGATTATTCTCTGTCGTTTAAGATTTTGATGATAGCAAAACCTGTCTGGAAGTTGTGATTCTAGGGTGGCTCATTCCATGGTACAGGAAAGTCAAGTGGCCCCTAATCAATCAATCAACTGACGCGAGACACATCAAGCCGACTGTCAGTCGATCTATCAAATGACGCTCAATCAATCAATCAACTGACGCGAGACACATCAAGCCGACTGTCAGTCGATCAATCAAATGACGCTCAATCAATCAATCAACTGACGCGAGACACATCAAGCCGACTGTCAGTCGACCAATCAAATGACGCTCAATCAAGCAATCAACTGATGCGAGACACATCAGGTCGACTGTCAGTCGATCAATCAAATGACGCTCAATCAAGCAATCAACTGACGCGAGACACATCAAGCCGACTGTCAGTCGATCAATCAAATGGCGCTCAATCAAGCAATCAACTGACGCGAGACACATCAGGTCGACTGTCAGTCGATCAATCAACTGACGCTCAATCAAGTAATCAATGCGACGAAAGCATTCACAACTCCGCTGATATTATTTTGTTTCCCAATGCGCCGTGAAAAGTGACAGAATGCCAGTCTATGCTACCAAAACACACGCTCCACCGACACGCTTGATCTTCTCCTCGGCTAGACGACTGAAAAACTTGGCCTTGACGATGACGGGCACCTTGGGAATGTTTCCCTTGCCGAGGACCTTGTGGTAGCCTGCGCGGACGCAATCGATGACGGGCGCCTTGCCGTCCTGCTTGTCCTGGGACCGTTCGAGGGCCTGATCCGACACCAATGTCCAGATCCGATCCACGTTCAGCGTGGGGCAGAAGGAGTGATTCCGGTTCAGATGGAAATATCGCATACCGACCTTACCAAAGTAACCTGAAAATTAAGCGAAGCTTCTTTTAGAACCGATAATTCCTGGGATCACATTGTCAAAATATGCTATCACTTTTCACAAAATGGTCCATTTTTCACGTTAAAATCATGGATGCTTGCGAAAAAATCACTTTTAGAAGCCGCGACTTCTTCAATGAAACAATCTTCCCCCTCCCTCGAACAGCATCTTCACTCACCGGGATGGTACTTGTCGAAGTTGATTCGATGGTGGTGCTGGCCACCGGCGTTACCGCGACCACCGGGATGCTTCCTGTGCTTGCCGATGCGACCATGACCGTGGCTGACGTGCCCGCGAAGCTTCCGAGTCTTCCTTTTATTGTGGCACGGCATTTTTTCGCTGCAAAGGACACCCGAAGCCCGTCAGCGCATGGTTTTCCCGCTGAAGGCGCTATCGCAAAATAAAATGGCTTACCTTTTGGGAGGAAATAATCCGAAGTGGAAGGGAAATTATTCGAGGACCCACAGGGAGAAGTGGAGAGAAGAGAGAAGTCTCTCTTGCGCCGATTGTCGAAAATGAAAACCTGCTAAATGCACGCATGCAGAGCCTGTTTCAACGCAATCATGCTAAACCACGTGCAAACTATTCCCCAATCCTAACTGGATATATCACGTGATTTTTTACTGACTTATGACCTGGGCTGATGGGTTTTGAAAATGGCATAACAAGATGGAACACACTTTATGGCCTAGTGGAATGGACTCTTCTAAATGCCTGAAATCTCAGCTGACATTTTTATGAAACTTCTTTATTTTTACATTTTTTTGCGATATTTCAATTCCGCGGGGAATTTTTTTCCTACTGATGACAGAAACCGGCAAGGTAAAGTACTTTTTAGAAATCGAATAATCCCTAGGAAATCTGTAGCACTAATTTTAATGTATGCGTTTGTGTGTCGGTCGATCTATTGATTGATGACATGATGAATTTCATGCGACAGCCATACTTTGATTGAACGATTGACTGAAAGAGAATGCCTGAAAGTCTGTTTGGCATCTCAGCAGTGAATACCAGTACAGACTTTTTTCTTTGACGTTGATCATTGCATTCAAGGCCTCCTGTAATATGTGGGAGTTTGAGTTGAAGGAATTTCATAGCAGCTCTGCCGTTGCTTTTTATTGTAATGTTATTGTGATCGGTGGTTGATCGATCGGTTGATTGAGTGAAAGTACTGTCCTCGATTGACGTCTTTGATTGATTGATTGATTGATGGAAAGTACTGCGCTTGATTGACGTCTCTCATTGAATGATTGGTTGATTGATTGATTTGATTGATTGATTGTTACTTCCTTGCTTGTATGCTTTGTTTGCATTTTCAGGCACACTGATACGAACCATGGAGTCGTCTTGAGATTGCCGTTGTTCAGTTTTCATCACTTGGTTCCTTCATTTCCGCCGACATGAATTGGGCGGGTGATGAGTTGATTTGCGAGCATCGCGACATCAAGGCAACGGCGGCCGCCATCGATTGCACCGGCCGATTCCTTGTCCTCGCCGGTCGCCTCGGCACCTCCGTCATCGACTTGACCAACCCGCAGAGTGTGTTGCGGAAAATCAACCGCAAGAGCCGCTGGGAGGTGAGCGTGGTGGGATGGAATCATCACCCCGAGTTCCGGCACGTCATCGCCATCGGATCCAACCAGAAAGTGGAGATTTTAAATTTCGAATATTCCGTCGGCGAACTGGTAGACAATGGACAGGCGATCAAAGTGAGATGTGTGGTTATTTGTTGGATTATGTGGCGGTGATTGCTTTCGAAAAGTTTGCAAGCCGAGTTGTTGGCTTGATTGCTTGATTTTGCTGAATTCAACCTTGAATTCAAGTCAAATCAATTTGTGTTGTTTAACTGATTACAGCGATGCGACAACTCAATCAATCAATCAACCAATGAATCAATCAATCAAGCAAGCAATCAATCAATCAATCAATCAATCAATAAACCAATCGACAACTCAATCAGCCGACCGACAATTCAATCAGTCGACTGACAACTCAATCAATCAATCAATCGATCGGCAATTGAATCAGTCGATCGTCAACTCAATCAATCAATCGGCAATTCAATCAGTCGACCGACAATTCAGTCAATCGACCAAGACCGTGTAGACTGTTTCTATTTTGTTCTCGAGCAATTTCATAAGTTTGATGTCTTTCAGGGTTTGGAGAGGTCGGTGTTGGACTTGGACTGGAATATCTCTGAGCCAGGCCTCTTGGTCACCTGCTCCGTGGACAACTACGTCAACATCTGGGATATGCGGGATCTGCGGAGGCCAGTGGCGAATCTTCCCTCCGTCTGCGGTGCCTCACAATCCAAATGGTCAAAAATTGGATCGAAACCCTTGCTGGCGACCGCGCATGAGGCGGACTGTAAAATATGGGATTTCCGGAAAGCCTCCACTCCGATGGAATATATCGCGGCACATTCGGCAAAGATTAACGGGCTCGATTGGAGTGGAAATAGTCCGAATAGCCTGGTCACTTGCGCTCAAGATTGCACTGTCAAGGTCTGCCTAATTGCCTGTATGCCTCTATTCCTGTCTGACTGTTTGTCTGTTTTTCCGTCTGTCTATCTGGTTGTCTGTCTGCCTGCCTGCCTGTCGATCTGTCTGTCTGTCTGCCTGCCTATCTGGTTGTCTGCCTCCCTGTCTATCTGGTTGTCTGTCTGTCTGCCTATCTGTCTGTCTGCCTGTCTGCTTGGTTGTCTGTCTGTTCATTTGATTATCTGTTTGTCTGTCTGGAGGTATGTTTTTATGCCCGTGTTCATGACTGCCTTTTTTATCTAACCCGGGAGGCTCCTCTTTAGGTATGGGACATCACGACACCAAAGAAAGCCGAGCACTATATTCAAGTGACAGCGCCCGTATGGCGAGCTCGGTTCACTCCCTTCGGCGAATCGGTCGTCACCGTCGGCATTCCGCAAATCCATCGCGGCGACACCAGCCTCACCTTGTGGGCCCTCAACGACACCTCCTCCCCCATCCACATCTTCTCCGGCCACACCGAGGGCATCTACGACTTCTTCTGGCGTTCGCCCCGCAACCACGAGTATCAAATGGTCAGCTGGTCCAAGGACCAGTCGCTACGGCTGTGGAAGACAGATTCATCGGTCCAGAAGCAGTGCGGAGCGGCTTACCTCAACCACACGATTGTGCTTGATCACCCGCATTACGAGGGCCATCTGTCGCACGGTCGGGAGCACTACTCCATGACGTCGCTGCTGTCCAGCGAGGCCAATGGAGTCTCGCCGCCCGGGTCGCCGGTCTCATCGCTGGACCGGGAGTTGAAGTCGGTGGATCTGCCGAATGTGGTGGTTGATGATATCGACGTGAAGCTGAGGACTTGTGTGGTGATGATGACGTCCGGGCCGCATTTGGTACGCATCAGCTTATCCTTTCCCTTGGGATATCCAGGTAAGACATCATCACAGATCCGTTCCCTTTTAAGACATCAAGACATCCCTCTGTGTGCATTTCGGTCATGATACACTGCCTGCTTATTTGTCTCGCTGTCCCTCTGGCTGCCTGTCTGTCTGTCTGTCTGCCTAGTTGTCTGCCTGTCTGCATGCCTAGTTGTCTGTCTGTCTGTCTGTCTGCATGCCTAGTTGTCTGTCTGTCTGCTTGTCTATTTGTTTGTCTGCCTACTTGCCTGCCTGCCTGCCTGCCTGCCTAGTTGTCTGTCTGTCTGCTTGTGAAGAAGTCCTGTTCAGTCTCACTGGAACAAGAACGTGAATGGAGCTTCCTAGTTGTTGTATCGCACCAACCCGTTTCTGTTTCAGAAAACAGCACTCCCAACTTTCAAGTCACTCAAGAATCCACCACCCTGAATCCAATGTCCGTCCGCCAAATCGGTCAAGCTCTGACCGACACATTCGCCCGTTGCCTCAAGAATCAGTCCGTCTCAGTCGTGCCGGCAATCCGTTCGGCCATGCAGTTCCTGGGCACTCTGTCCACCGATGCCAGCCCATCTCCCCGACTGGATCCGCACCCGGTGTTCATTTCTCCGCCTTCACAACAGCCACCCGTCGCCACCTCCGCCGGTGCGACCTTCAAAGTGGGCGCACCCACCAGCCGATTCAGCGTCCAGCGGGTGGAGTCGCCGTTGATATCCGCCGCTACGGCTAAACTCTTGGGCAATCCGGCCGCGGTTTCCTTCCCGACAGACACGGTGATACCGTTCCCGCGGATCTGCGGTTTATGTTTCGCCGGGGATAAACTGCTCATGTGGAGTGACCACTGGAAGCTGGGAAACAGCGGGGGCGGAACGAAGTCGACGTTGAGTGGAAATTTGTCGGGGATCTATCCGTCGGAGCTGTCGTCGCGACAACGCCAGGTGCGGAAGGCATTGAAAAAGAAGGGCAAAGCAGAACGTCCGACAATTACGATATACAGTGTGGAGAATTTACTGCCATTTCATCCCATCTTGGCGGCGAACTACAAGTAATGTCTGTCTGTTTGTCTGTCTGTCTGCCTGCCTGTCTGTCTGTCTGTCTGCCTGTCTGTCTGTCTGTTTGTCTGTCTGTCTGCCTGTCTGTCTGCCTGCCTGTTTGTCTGTTTGTCTGTCTGTGCCTGTCTGTTTGTCTGTCTGTCGGTGGGTTTATCGTGCTGCTTACCGATCTGTCTATTTGTCTGTCGGTTTATCGGTCTATATATTTTTGTCTCTCTTGTCAATGTGGAATTATGTAGTTGTGCTTTCAGAAACGATTCCTTCAATCCAGTGGAAAGTTTTCGGTTCAACGCGGAACTGGCGGAATCGGTCGGCAGGCAAGACTTAGCTTATGTGTGGAATTTGCTGTCGGTAGTCATGTATCAGCCTGCCTGTGACTACGGAACTGAACTGCGGGACGAGGCTACTTGGTCTGCACATCCCTTCGGGCGAGCTTTACTGGACTATTTGTAAGACCGATGCATGCTCTCTGTCTGTCTGTCTGTCTGTCTGTCTGCCTATCCGCTTGTGAGTCTTTCTTCCTGCCTACATGCCTTACTGTCTGTCTGTCTGTTTGTATATCTGTCAGTCTGTCTGTATGTCTATTTGTTCGTCTATCTGTCTCCATGTCTATCTGCTTGTCTGCCTGTTTGCCGGCCTGCTTGTCTGACTGTTTGCTTTTTTGTTTGTGCTGTTTGGACTTGACGTCTGTGTAAGGCAGATGTTATTGACTAATGAAGATTGATTTCAGTTAAAACTGAAACTTGTTTTGGGTGTAGGATTGAGCGGTATCGCGGATGCGCTGATAGTTCCTTCCTGGCAACACTCCTATGCATCCTTTGCCGACTTCCGTGCTCACAAAAGCAACGCGGCATTCCCTCTTCGCGGAATCACAAATCCGCTTCGCACCTCGGTGGTGTCGTGTCGCCTCACCATACACTCCACGCGGAGGACTGCGTCGACGGGTGGACCCTCAGTCCGGCAGTCACGTCGTCGGTGCGCGACAAGCGAGCCAACAGCTGGACCACCCCGTCGTGGGATGCCACGAGGAAGCAGTCGGCCGAGGACGCGCGGGACTTGGCGGACCGATACATCCTCCATCCGGACAGGAAACAGGAGTTTGATCTGTTCAAGCGAGAGTATTGTGAACATCTGTATGGCGCGCGGCTGTTGAATAAGCGGGCGGAGATTATGAAGTGTCTGGGAGACGCTGCGGAGCCGCATCGCGGAGTCGGTGAGATCGCTGCTCACGTTGGGTTCGTCTGTCTGTCTGTCTGTCTGTCTGTCTGTCTGTCTGTCTGTTTGTCTGTCTGCCTCCCTGCCTGCCTGTCTGCCTGTCTGTATGTCTGTCTGTCTATCTGTCTGTCTGTCTGTCTATTCGAGCTTTCATTCTCTTTCACACAGAGTATTACGGCATTTGCCACAATTGTCGGTTGGAAGTGAGGGGATCTCGCTGCTTTCGCTGTAAATACATTGCGACGACCTGCATTATTTGCCACATTCCGGTGAGGGGAATGTCCAGCTTCTGCATCGTTTGCGGCCACGGAGGCCATTCGACTCACATGGTTGGTATACATCTCAACTTTCCCATGGCCCACGGCAAACGCCTAATGAGACGGTTGTTTCTGTGCAGCAAAACTGGTTTGCAACTAACGCGGCATGCCCCAGCGGATGTGGATGTCTGTGTCTGGAAGCCATGAAAACGGCGTCTGTCTGACGCAACGGCGTCTGTCTGACGCTTTCTTCCACGCGGTCTGGGGTTTTCCCGGAAAATTTTCAGTCCCTGCATTTTTGTGGGAAAATGCGACGGCCATTTACCATCTTTTTTAGAATGTATTATCTTTTTAGTTTTATGCTGATAGCAGGTGTCTGTGACGTCTTTGGGAAAAGAAGTAGGCCAAAGTGAGTCTTGACTTGACTTCAGCTGTGAGCTCAAACTGTTCAGCCTGTGATTTCATGGACTGGGTAAGAGATCTTTGACATATCCGGTGATTCATGTGGGAACCATGTTCCTTTGGCAAGGGAACGCAAAGACACGTCCACTACTTGTTCCTATATAAGCACTCGATTTGGGCTTGAGCTGACTAATATTAGCGTTCTGTAGTCTTTGCTGCTGGATTCTCTGGAGTCGATCTGAATCCACAAATCATCATCGTACTGACTGCGCGCGTGTACAGGCAGGGCTAGTCGCTTAGTTACCAATCGAACAGGCAGAGCTAGTAGCTTAGTTACCAATCGAACAGGCAGGGCTAGTCGCTTACTTACCAATCGAACAGGCAGGGCTAGTCGCTTAGTTACCAATCGAACAGGCAGGGCTAGTCGCTTAGTTACCAATCTAACAGGCAGGGCTAGTCACTTAGTTACCAATCGAACAGGCAGGGCTAGTCGCTTAGTTACCAATCGAACAGGCAGAGCTCGTCGCTTACTTACCAATCGAACAGGCAGGGCTAGTCGCTTAGTTACCAATCGAACAGGCAGGGCTAGTCGCTTACTTACCAATCGAACAGGCAGGGCTAGTCGCTTAGTTAGTACATGCATGGTGCATATGGTAAGGAGTTGATTAGTTCACCCGATACAGGAACTGAACGGTGACAAGCCTGATTTTATATTCTGAAACAGTGATATTAAGACAAAAAACTCAACATACACCGGCATCTTTTCCAGTTAAAAAAATTGAAAGAGAGAGAATAGCCCGATCGGGAAGAGGACGAACAGCCAAGCTGGAGAGAAAGGGAGTAATGTACCGCGAAACAGGCAAGAGCATCTTAAGAAAGCTTTTGAATGGACGGATCGCTTATCAGGTTGATTTAGACGAAGCATTTGCAGAAATGGACACCGACTTCCGAAGTTAGATTATAGTGGCGAAAGCTCCCGCGTTTCCGCTTCACTTCAGTTCGGTCACCGATTTGAAACCTGCAAGCAAATAAGCTTCAAACAACCTCTCGGAATGAAAAGTCATACTGGCTCAAGACTGCTGGTTAGATCTGTGGGCTCAAAGATGAAAAACCCCCTCGACCCCCTGGGTGCGGGGCGTCAAACCACGCCTCCAGCTGAAAAACCCCTCAACTCCCTGGGTGCGGGACGTCAAGCCACGCCTCCAGACGTATAACCCCCTGGGTGCGGGACGTCAAGCCACGCCTCCAGACGTATAACCCCTGGGTGCGGGACGTCAAGCCACGCCTCCAGCTGTAAAACCCCCTCGAACCCCTGGGTGCGGGGCGTCAAGCCGCGCCCCCAGACGTATAACCCCCTGGGTGCGGGGCGTCAAGCCACGCCTCCAGATGTAAAACTCACCTAACCGCTGCGACAGCACATCAATCGTCTTCAACGCCGCCGGGAGTTCATCTCGATGATCCACGGACACCTCAATTTCCCCCACGGAATGCCCGAGATCGGACACCTCGAAGGAGATTTTGGCTGGAAGGAGTTCTCCCTGCGGAATTCCATAGACTCTCCGGCTGATCGACGGCGTGGCAAACACCTGGAAATTCTCGCGTTTCAACGCCTCCCGCACGTCACCGTGCAAGGGGGCATCTTCACGGAGCAGCGACCGGGAATGGAGGAACGCCGCGACATCGTCAGGACCGCGCAGGACCCCCAGGGGGTGGGGGTCTTGCCCGCCGGCGGACGCCCCGTGCGATAACTCCAGCTGACCGTCCCGTAAGCGTAGGGTGATTCCTTGCAGGGAAAGAGCATAGTCCGGAGTGTCGTAGAATTCGTCCGCGAAGACTTGGTCGGCGAGGAGACGCGCGCCGAACGGCTTCAACCTCCCATCACAGTCGGGGGGCACGAAAAAATCCCGTTGAATGGAAATATCTTCCTCCTCCTCCTCCTCATCTGCGCTGGCGTGGCCGTTGGCGTCGCGCACGACGGTTTCCGTGGTGGTTTGAGGCATTTTAATTTCCGCGTAGTTTTGGGGACGCAGTGCAGGGTGGAAAATGTCTGTTTTGAAGGGCAAAAAGAAGCGTGCGGGGAAAATAATTTTGAACGTGGCATTGCAGACAGCTGGAGAGGCGGGGTTTGGATTTAGCGGAAGCGGAAATTCCGCCGAGACAAAACCGCTGAGGCGGGCGGAGCGGGGCCACTGGTTTGCCCTGCAGAGGGCGTGACAGGCGGCTGGTTCACCGTTTTTCCGCTGCGGTTCTTATTCGGAAGGACTTGGTTCTGACAGTTTTCGCATTTGTTTCTCTTTGTTCTGTGGACTTGTTCCTTTTTCCTTCCTGCTTTAACGAATCACATCTTTTTTCGTTTCGGTTCGAACGACTCGATTTTTCGTCTTTCCTGTCGTAACGTTTCTCTTCTGTCTTCCTTCCTGTTCTAATGGTTCGCACCTCCGTTCTTTCCTGCTTTAACGGTTCACCCTCTTCATACTCTAAACGGTCTCTCCTTGTTCCTTCCTGTGCTAAGGTTTGCCGAATTGTTTTTGTAAGTTCTAGCCGTTCGCTCTATTGTTCATTCCTTCAAGGTTTTTGACACTCATCCATTCCAAATTCGATTTAGAATCGATTGACATCAGCAGAATCTTTTTTGGAGGCCAGGGGGCGGAGCTATGGGTCATTTCTGCAATGTCACTCGGAAGCCTAGATTGAAACTAGCCCATAGCTCCGCCCCTTGGCATCCCAAAAATATATTTTGTAATTTCCAGTCAAAATTAAATTTTAAATCGATTGACATCAGCAGAATCGTTTTTGGATGTCAGGGGGCGGAGCTATGGGTCATTTCTGCAATGTCACTCGGAAGCCGAGATTGAAACTAGCCCATAGCTCCGCCCCTTACAACCCAAAAAGAATTTTTATAATTCTCAGTCCAAATTCGATTTAGAATCGATTGGCATCAGCAGAATCTTTTTTGGATGTCAGGGGGCGGAGCTATGGGTCATTTCTGCAATGTCACTCGGAAGCCGAGTTTGAAACTAGCCCATAGCTCCGCCCCCTGACATCCCAAAAAGATTTTGCTAATGTCAATCGATTCAAAGTCGAATTTGAAATGCGAAGGCTTGAAAAATCTTGGAATCAAACGTTTTACAGTGGTTTGGATCAAAAAAGTTGTAACTTCGGAAATGTTGCTAATAATTCAATCAATCAATCAAGCCCTAGGCTATAACACAAAGTGGTGCGGGAATTTGTTTCTTCCTTTTTTTCTGAAATCGCGGATGCAGTTTCTAGTTCGAGACCTCAGTGTGAAATCATGATATATGAAGAGATATTTATGAAGAAAAAAATCCACTCCGATCGAGAGGGAAAATCTCCGTTCTTTCTTAAGTTAGGCTTTGTGCTAAGAGTTTTAAATAAAGACTCGATAAGTGAGCGATGTGGTATCATTCGTTAACCGGCAGCGTCTAACGCTAGGCTTGGATAAAGAATTAACCACCGATCACGCCTCGCTATACCTTATTTCCACTTTCCATATAAACCATCCCCTTCGGCGGCATCAAACAGAGCGCACGCGCTAAAAAAATCCCATCAATAAAATAGCTGCCGCAAACTTCAAGTGCCGTGCGAACCGATCCCTCATCGCGAGATT
>LRSR01001039.1:0-11049 GCA_001579985.1 Hypsibius dujardini
AACAATCGACTAAGCGGTCATTTCGAAATTTCATCCCAAAAAAACTCTTCTTGAAAATGAAAAACAGAAATAACGTAAATGACACAATCAAACAATAAAGCAAGCGCTTTACAGGCGAATCAGCTAATCATCAATCAATCAAAAAAGTCAGTGTATAACCAAGCATCTCGAAATCGGTCACAGCACAATGTAAACACGCAATCAATCAATCAACGCTTAGTCGGTCGTACGTAATCACTGGGGAAGGTCTGTCCTCCCTGGATCGTTGCCGTTCAGGCGCTTTGACTCCTTCACCAGGTGGTACCATTGCAGAAAAAGTTCATCCTTCGTTTTAAGAGATTCAGCGCTAGGAATTGAGATGAATTCGCGAGTAGATTGTAGGCGAATAAAGGCGACATAAACTGCAGAGAATTTGGCGCAAACGAACATTCGGAATTTTGTTTCCAGAAGTACGAGTATACTGATTACACGCCACTGGAAATAGACAGAAAAGTGGAACTGGGACTGATTGCTTCCAATTGGAAGCGTCGTGGCTCCAATTGGATTCGTGGCTGTGTTTTCCAACGCCAACAAGACAGCTGTTTCCATTTCAAAAAGTAGCCCTTTTGTAATTTTAAAAACTCGTGCATTGCTTTGTCTAGCTACGCCTACGTAGGCTCTAAAAATAACTCGAATTTTCTCTTCATGCTTTGTCAATTGGGTAAGGCACTCAGAGCACCCTTTGCGTAAGAAAACGAGTTCAACTCACAACTCCATTAATATGCACCGTAGAACCACATGTTAAATCAGCGAGAAAGCCCGTCCACTAAATTGATCACGTGGTAAGTTCCCTGTAAGTCAAGCGATCCCTTGGATCTACGAATAAACTCAGGTCATATTAATTTTGTAGGGCTGGATGGGCGGAAAAGTTGTAGTCAATGCTTTCATCTTTCTGTGGACTTGTATCATACGATTTCTGAAATTATTACCTGTGTTTGTTTGAAAACAACTCTGCAATTCGCCTCCTAAATAATAGCCTAAACGCGGAAATTTGCCGCCTCGCAATTCTCAAGCATTTGGATTGATCTTCAAGGAGGTTTTGTCCCCTCGTCCACATTCTGACATATCCGTCCGACAATGTCGTTAAACTCGCCCGCTGTGTCTGCATAGACGTGATGACCACTTCCGTTACCCAGCTGAAAGTGAAACTTGCAGTAAGATATCATGTTTTTGTAAACGATATTATAGTCATTGAGTATTGAGAAATTGGTTAAAAACCACTGTGACTGAGGCATTGCCAGATGCAGCCCGGCAAAGAACTAAGCGTACGTACGATAACATTAGTGACTGCTTCATTCCGGAAGTCTTTTATCGCATAAGCGACGGTGTTGTCAATCTAAGATTCGGAGCCGCAAATAAAGGTCACTGGTATTGCCCACTCTAAGGCGGTTATCCGGTTGTACATGGGGTTTTTAGACCACCCGAACCCGCAGGTCATGACCGTAAAGGCCGATTCCCCACTGGTAAGAGCATCGATAAGAATGTATGTCCGTCTTTCTGTTTGCTTGTCTGTATAGTCTGTCTGTCTGTCTGTCTGTCTGTCTGTCTGTCTGTCTGTCTGTTTTTGCATTTTAATACAATAGTATTGACATTGTAGTTTGTCTCTGTCTTTGTAAGTTTCTCACCTTGGATGTTGGGCGTTGCAGTGGTAAATGTAGTTGACGATAGCTTTCTCGTCGGTGGTCATGGTGGAGAACGTGCGCAAAAGGTCCGGCCGACACAGCTTGATTAAGTTTGGCCCCCATGGTCCCGCCAATCTCAAGCACGCAAATGGGTTGAATGGTTGCAATAAGACTGCTACGGCTCGCAACCAAAGTGGAAACTTTGCTAGCTGTGCTCTCTCCTGACTCTTATTCAACGGGCCGGCCGCTAATCCCCAAGGATCGACCATAATCAAATGGCGAATATGTTGGGGATACTTTAAACTGTAGCTGGCTGCTAGATATGCCCCGAGACTATGGCTCAAGAGGATGAATTTGTTTAGTTTCATCTCTTTTCGCCACGCCTCAATTGAGTCAACGAATTGGGCCTCGGCTGTTTCCGCAGTTGTGCCAAAAACTGGCCGTGACGATTGCCCAAATCCGAGCAGATCGAACGCATGAACTGTCCTCTGATGTCCTAAAATCACATCACTGCATTTCAAGGCCTGGCTTTCTTCTCTGATAAATAACATACGTTTGAGGAAAATAATGAAACCTAGAAATCTTCTGAAAAATTTGAAAGAATGAAATCTTAAATATGTGACATTAGCATGCAGTGATGTTTTAAAAAACATCACGCAGCTTTCATACCTAGAGCGTCCATATTTTGAGCCCATATTGCGAGTCTGCCGCCCAATCCGTGAACGAGAACGACAGGTGTGGTTGAATCAGAAAGGTTGCCATTTATCGATACGGTCCATATCCGATTACGAGGTGATGCTAATATCGGGACCGTTGACCGAAAAACCAGCCGAGAGAGGAACAAATCTCCCGTGATTCTGCGTCTTCAAATCTATAGAGAAATTAACAATGCAAAAAGTAGTACAATGTTGTTATATTCAGATTAAATTTTCACGTCTTATCACCCTCGTGACAGTGAGAAAAGAGGCATGGCATTTGAAATTCTAATGAACCTGATTTCTTTTCCTATAATACTGAGCTATTTAGAGAGAAGTTAGGTTCCACTGCGATCCAAATATACTCTCTGAGCGGTGAATTTTGTTTTGAAAACACAGATATAATTAACAACCAACTACGTACACGCGAGAATTGTTCGTTCAGTAGCAGCCAGATCCTCGGCACTTGATGGAATCCACTTGAAAGATCTCATCCATGGCGATAGGTCAAGAGGTGAAACCCAACTTTTCAACCAGTTTCTGAAAATTTAGCTGTAAAACTGTCACTTCATTTCTTGCCGTGTGCTATGGTAGAAAAGATCTATTCCACTGAACGTCAAATTACCGTGTAGTGGGTAAGCTTTCGCTGCCGTTGCAATCACCCATCTTGTGTTGAACAAATTTTGGGAAAGCAAGTCCTCAAGAAAACATACCACAACAGTATTCCTTCCAGCAAGAAAACCAGATATGGAGGCGTCTGCACTCACAACATTTTCAGGTATTTGTAAATCGTTCGAAATACGAAGACCAGGTTCGAGCACTGGTCTAGTTCCTGGTACTATAAAAAATCTTGTTTTCCCTGCCGCCTTATCTTTATGGGTTTTTCGTTTACCCTGCTTTGGTGGCTCAATGAACTCTCCATTAAATAATAATAATGGAAGTGCAAGGCCTCGCCTTGATCTTACCCGCTTGGAAATTATGGCGGCAAAGCAACTTCACAGACATCACGTGTCAATCACAGTCGGCAAGGTGGAACAGCACAAGAAATTGCACCATGGTTGTCTTCAACGGTTTCCTTCTTTAGTCTTCATAACGGTTCAAGCAATTGTAGTGCCCAACAATCAAGCATTCAAGACGCCACAAATGTAGACCAAACACCCTTAACAGTCAAATCGCGGCTACAAAAAAACGGTGTAATGGTATTGTCATCTCGCACATAGTTTTTGCAATATTCGGTTTTCAGACGAAGCAAATAGATATAAAAGACAGTCAAGTGCTTTTAGACGTCAAACAGTTCTTTGCATTATACATGTGCGAAGGTTGCGCGACGCAGTGTCCGTTGGTGTTGCAGCTCCTGGCTCTTCAAGTGCGGACTCCATACGTCCGCACCTCGAAACGCATCAGGGTAAACCACAATTGCCAGGTGTTTTCCCTCAAGCGTGAACTCAATATCGGGCCGGTCATCCCGGAGCAATTTACGGTACAACGTACGTGCACTGCCTCTGGCCAATCTGCTGATGACTGTAGTCATCATACGCTTGGATGAAGAAATAGACTGACTCACCAGGGCGAATGGGACCGCCCAAGACACCTCCTTTGCGTTGCGAACTCAGAAATGGAGCCCAACGCGAGAACCGAGACGCTCCACTGCGGCGCCACGTTCTTATCCTCTAACTCGACGCTCTGTTTCACAGAATCTGTTAGAATGATTCCCGTAAAATCCGGTGCGAGGCTGCAAGCCAGCGCAATGACCGTTCGGTACATGCACGGTCGAGTTCGGTCCAAATACCTTGATAAGTCACCCTTCAAGGAGATTTCACAAAGGATGCAAAGGCCGTTAGTGCACTGGCCTTGATCGATATGAGCCGGGTGTTGAATGACGTCGAGTGTAAGCGATTGATGGCGTCGTGGTTGGATTTGCAGCTACCTTCACCGGACCCGAGGGGAACCTCGTATAGACCGTTGACCTGGAGTTCGGCTCGAAAGTCTCTTGCGTTAGCCTTACGGCAGACATAGCCCCACGGCCGGAAGAAAGTCCGGAACGTTTTGCTCGTCGTGGAACCGTTTTCCTTGCAAGGATTGAAGACTCTGGACGTTTGCCTGCATGCATGACTCACTATTCGTCGGTTGAATGAGATAAATAATACCGAGGAGGATGGACAATGCTAAAGATTGCTTTAATTTTGTGGGTGATAGGTTTCAGTCTGGATTCAAAGCATCACAACATAGAGAAAATTTGGAATTTATAGGAAAATATGTAGGCTGTTGTTACGTCATTCGCTATTTGGAATTTAAGGCAAATCCACGTAGAACGTCCTGGCCTCACCCACGTCCCTATCGGAAGGTTGTGTAGCCTGAAAGCAGAACATGGTTCCATGCAATAATAGTCAAGTGCCTGTTATTGATTGCCAGCCGCCTTTCATTGTCCATGTCACGACGACTTCACGGTTCCTTTATCGTCGGTTTCGCTTGTCACTGTGGCATAGACAATGGACCTCAATGCACCATACTGCGAGGAGCTGTGTCCGGTTTCGGTAATTAAGAAGGTCACATTGCCCAACCTTAATTTAGCGAAAAATAATCGTAAGCCACGAAAAGAGAAACATGAGTCGCGAGATATTTGAAATCTCTATGAACTGAACCACGAACATGTGGTAAGTGTGCGCCGTGTCAGAAGTACGATCTAAGTGTTTGTCTCTGGGGAGAATCCATTCGGGTTTTGGCTTTGCCAGAGCCAAAAATCTTCACCTAGGGGAACCAATATGCGAATAATAAATACCCGCGTTATCAAACCATGAAACGCTCAACACAATGTAAAACTAAACGACCATAGTGACTTACACATGTCGGCCAAATTTTTCTGGCATTTCCAACCGAGCTCCTTTTCAGCCAAACTCGGGTCGCAGTAGTAGGTCGCGAGATCGCCCACCCGCCGAGAAACAATTTTGTATTTTACCAGCTTGTCGGACGCCTTTTCGAAGGCAGACACGACTTGAAGCACTGAATAACCACAACCGGTCCCCAAATTGTAGGTCTGCAAAAAACACTGGCCTTAACCGTAGAAACCGCAACATTGACCGAAAAAGGTTGCATGCTTGCAAGGCGGGCTTATGATCAGGCAGACAGACAAATCGTTACACCAAACAGAGTTCCCATTTACATATTTAAATAATGACCTTCAATCCAAATGGTTTCTCGAATAGTTTGATTGCGGCCACATGTGCTTTGGCCACATCTACAACGTGTACATAGTCACGTATACCTGAAACAATCAGAATCATCACCCACCGCTGCGAATTACGTTGTGCGAAAGTTCGTACCTGTCCCATCGGGTGTGTCATAATCCGAACCGAAGACCTTAAGCTCAGCCAATCTTCCAACGGCAACCTGCGCGATAAATGGCATCAGATTGTTGGGTAGTCCCTGCGGGTCTTCTCCAATCCGACCCGATTCGTGACAGCCAACCGGATTGAAATACCGGAGAATAATAATATCCCAATTCTACAATTAAAAAAATTCACACACGGTAACTGATGTCATGCATTCTGATAAACGAAATATTAATGACAAGAGTAGACGCATACGTTGTCCGATTTTTGGAGGTCTTGTAAAATTTCCTCGACCATGTGCTTCGACCGTCCGTAAGGACTAGCAATCCCGACACCAACGGGGTGTTTCTCATCCATCGGCAGGTATTGTGGTGTGCCGTATATTGTGGAGGAGCTCGAAAAGACGAAACGTTTCACATTGGCTTCCTTGGCTGCCTGTCCGAAACAAATTTAAATAAATAAAGGAGCTCAATGTTGTAATCGGAGATGTTACAGAAATTGGCATTCAGTAGACTAATGCTGGTGAAATTGATGTAAAGTACCTCCAACAAATTCAGAGTGCCGGCAAGGTTGGTTCTGTAGTAAGCAAGTGGGATCGATGTGGACTCTCCGACCGCTTTAAGTGCCGCACAGTGAATGATGCAGAAAAAAGAATGCTAAAAACAAATATAGGTGTATTAATGCACGGGCTAGTCACTAGAGAATGGCCTGAAAATATTATATTTGGCAAAAAAATGAAGCAAAATACATGGCAATTGATAGGGCTGATCTACTGTAAATCAAGATCTGCTCTTATGAATACAGTAGAAGAAGCCTTGATGTGAAGAATTATGCGCTGTTTAGATAAAACAGTATTAAAAATAAATTCATACAATAAATTAATTCCAAATCTCTTAGGACACCCTGTTAAGTTTTAGAGACCTCTTGGAAGACGCTCTTAAGTTGAGCCTGATCCAGTATGTCGACCTGGTAGAAGTTGCATTTCTTCCCCGTTAGCAGCTCCACTCGATTCAAACTTTCTGGAAGTTTGCCCGACTCATCTGCAAGAAAATTGCGACTCACACAATCAGAGACTATAGAGACTTGTTAAGCAGTAAACTAATTACATAAAATATTAATAGCAATTATCAGAAATTGTGCTCATCAGACAATTTTGATGATGCAATAAATCGTTGACCCTTGCTTGTGAATGGTCATGCTTCCTACCCGGTATTGCATTGGCAAAATTATCCACAGCCACGACCTCGAATCCCGCATGCAAAAGCTCAAGAATACAGTGGCTCCCGACATATCCCGCTCCGCCTGTTACGAGAACAACACGTCCGTGGTCGCCGGACTGTGCCATTTTTTTAAGACTGAAAATGTGCAAGTTCTTAAAAAATATGTCAATTCCAACGTTGTATGTTTTGGGAAATTGCCATAATTAACTCACGAGTTCAATGCCATGTAAGACCTTTACTAATGAGAACACGTATGTATGTAGTGTATATGCATCGTGATTACGGGTAGTGATCATTTACGCTCGCCTAAATTGTTCAGCTTCACTTGTGGCGCCTTCATCAGTCAGACAAGCAACGCAACCTGAAAAAACTCGACTCGCATGACGTACAGTCAGCCCCATATTGTTTCTCCGGTTGCACAAAAATCAGATGCGCGCATGCGCCGTCTGTTGTGGCAGGCCGGTTGGGTCATTAAAAGAAACACTGGCTAGACAAGCTAAGTTTATGTCGCCCACGGCAAACCAAATCGTGCAAAAGATAACGATCACAATTTATCTGGGAAAAGTCCCTATCAAGTTGCACGTATAGGAAATGTTATGTGAGCCTGTGGGACTTGTCTCAAATTCACCGAACAGCTCTTTCTACGGCTGTCTGAAAGTTTTGATGTTTGATTATTTAGAGTGACTGACGTTTTTGATTGGTTAGTGGGTGTGGTTTGCTTGACCGTAAGTGTGCATCTGGGGGCGGAGTTTGCCTTCCTTTTCATGCAGTAAAAAGCACGTGACCGGAGAAAAATGTGGGATTGACTGTATTCCTTATAACAAGTTTGTAGCGCCCATCATATGACCGCAATCTGACATGTACTGAAAGTGAGTCTGCCGATAAAAGTATCTTTTCATCTAAATGTTTTGCAATCAAATGTTCCGCTTTTTCCTCCATGAATCTCAGGTTAGGGAAAGTTTAGGTTAAGGTATCAGTTCCAAGATTTCAGTATTCCAAAGGGGACACGTAACTTTTTTGGGAGGCGGGAGGCTGAAATCCGGTGTGCAGACGTTGTCTCCCCAAAAGTATATGTGTGTCTTCCCCCAGAACGCTGATGATAGTATATCTGAGAACATGTCTCGGACGGAAAGTTTGATGATTATAGCATGTCAATTTGACCGTAATGCAAATGCAGAGGATCATATGTCTATGGCCAGAATGTCTGGGAACAAAGGGTCGGTCAGAGTACACGAAATTGACCCAACACCTGGAGGACAGAATGGCGACTACCTATATATGTATTCAAACGGAAAGGTGAGATGGTTTATAGGTACGGGATGACTCTAGAAAGCCCAGAAGCCAAGCATTAGAGAACACTAACAATGGGATCAACAATACATCGAGTGCTTACATGGGAACAGGTAGTGGGCGTATCCATCGAGCACGGCATGTGTTCGCTGGCCAAAGGAACATTTGTTCTCACATGCATCACTGGATATGTCACATATCATCAGTTACCCAAGCTATGAAATCACACACTACTACCGTAGTATAAGCTTATCTAAGGCAAGGTCGTTTATCCCTTGGTCTCGTGGCTGTGACAATGCTGGGCGGGGTAATGATCGCTTCTCATCGCGTTATGTGTAGTATTTATGTAGAGCATTCTGGACCGCTTCAACAATCGTGGCCGGCAAGGGGTCATACCGACTGGAAAACCATGATTTGTCAAAGTTATCAAAGGCTTTGAGTTTATTTGCTCTGAGGAGGTCAATCAAGCCCGCGACGCGCTCTCGTGCCTTGAACGCGTAATGATACTCGCGAAGCTCCGTGACCGGCGGTGACTGCCATCGACCCTGCAAGCCCGACAAGCACCAATGGACGCCGGCAATATTGCATCGTTCCGGTTTCCAGATTGATTTGCCCAGTGCGTGCTCACACCTGTCGGAATCTTTGTGGTCTCTACAGGTGGCGTTGTAACGCTCGTTGTAGTCCGTATCCATCTGTGGTTGTGGTGCTCGGCTTGGATTTGATTTCGTTATCATTGGGAATTTACCTGTTGGATGAATTATATAGACAAAAGTTGAGTACCAAAGCACGTAAATTTTAGAAAAAACGACCTGATCAATCCACCGCTATGTGAACATGAAGTAAAATCAGATTTTTTGTACAGTACCACAAGTCCCAGAAAGTATTGTTTTACAATAAAAAGCTAATAGTCTGAAATATAAAAAATTACTGTATAGCAGTGCCAATAATGCAACCGTCGTTGTTATCCTAGTATTATTAACCGATTGCAGTATTATGTTGAATATTTGTCTGAACAAAAAGAAACAAGCATCCTCTTTATAAAATTACATTGCCCCGGTAGTGGTGTTTATTTAACGAAAAACTCTCGGCAGTTTTCGTCGAAGTTTGTCTGATTCAAAAATGATATTTCTTTTCTCAACCTGTCTCCCCAAATTGGACTCTGGAAACTTTTTAATTATAATTTTACTTGAATTACCTTCCCTCAGCACTTACCATCACCTAGACCATCGTTGAGGGTACCTCCTCCAGTCGCCTTTACTGTGAAAGACTTTACCCCATAGGGATCGACAAGAAGTTGCCCACGGAATGTGAAATTCAACCCGGAAGTGCCATAGCGCGCCGGTGTGACCAGAAAAAACTCTGACAAAGCTCGGCTCAACGGTTCGATATGCGTCGCTTTGTGTTTGCTCTTTATATATTCCCATAAAGTTACACCGAGAGGGGAGTAAATAAATTCGTCCACGTCCACCATCATGACCCACTCGCTGCGCCGTGCACATCTCTGATTGCAGTGATTAAGAACGTAACTTTGCGTGTCATAGTAGCGTCGTCTGGCGGGATCCGATCGAGCACTCGGACGTTCCGCGTTGGCCGGGACAATTTCAACCAAGTTCGGCTCGCCCCTGGACGCGAAAAAATGTTGCAGTTGAAGGGTGTCGTCCCAGCTGCCATCGTCATAAAGTATAAACTTGTCCACCCCCTGGAGGCGGTAGTATTCGATCCATTCGAGGACGTAGGGCATTTCGTCGCGAACTATCGCGCAGATGGTGAGATTTCGGATGGGCTTCAACTTCCGATGACCACCGATAGCTGTGGTCAAGACATTGGGTAAGATGGCAAACAAAACGGTAATGACGGCCACATCGGGCCTGTATGAAATATGAGGACGCCATAAATCCTCCATTGCCTCGCTAACTTTGTCATCATAGACCGACGAACAACTCCTTTTAATACAATGCAACGTGGAAACCGGAAACAGACAGTCAGATGTGCCACATTAAAATGTCTGTTCAGGCGAAAAGAAAAAGAAAGGTTCGACCAAGCATCCGAGCAGCAAACATCAGCGTATCACACCAAAGTACTCGGTCAACTTAGAAATGTGAAGTTTGGGCAGTAACGTTATTTAACGGATCAGCTTAATCACCCTTCCGGATTCTTAAATAGATTTTTGTCGAGGGAGTATAGATGCAAATATCAATCGACCCCTTTGCCCAGTGGTCAATGCCTCACTGATTTGTGTTATTCTCAACGACTTTACTGTACGTAAATGGACTTCACGCATGGATGTTGTGCATAATTAGCACGCCTGATAAATTACAAGACCGCTTTAGCATCTGAACACTCTATCGTCATGGTCCCGCGATTCCTTGCCGGCGAACATGTAGAGATACGGTACCTACAATCTAGGTGTATTGTTGATAAGCAGGTTCAACTGCGGTTTACAGTAGAGCTATTCAAAGCTCGCTTATTATGCAGCGTTTATTTTACTATTTCAAACTCGCTAATCTTCCGGGTTTTGCATTCCCTGCAACGGTGATACAAGGACATGCCCCCTGGCTTACCTGAGGCTGTGTCTCCTCCTTGGCTGCTTTTCTCGCTTATCTTCAAAACTACGGATATTAGCGATTTTGAAATAGCGAAATAAACGCTGCAAAATAAGTGAACATTGAATACCCTTACTATTTACGTGACATTTTTAATATCCAAAACCTAATTATAAAAGCGTTGGTATCATTTGTCTGAATGTTAGAAGGTACAGAATCAGCAACAGGAGTATAATGAAGGGTTAATTAAGCCAGGCTATGAAACATTAGGCACAAACGTGTACTACCCAAAAACGTATCGGATGATAAGT